>NW_004624776.1:7084657-7136191 GCF_000247695.1 Heterocephalus glaber | reverse complement strand
TGATGCAACCACTGTGGAAATCAGTATGGAGATACCTCAAAGAACTAGGACTAGAGGTCCCATTTGACCCAGCTATTCCCCTGCTGTGTATCTTCTCCAAAGAATGAAAAGAATCATACCACAGTGATATATGTGCACGCATGTTTATAATGACACAGTTTGCAATAGCTAAAGCTTGGAAACAGCCCAAGTCCCCATCAACTGGAAACTGGATAGAGGATGTGTTTTTTTTTATAAAATGGAGTACTACTCAGCCATAAAGAATGAGAAATTAGAGACATTTAGATGCTAAATGGATGCATATTGAGGCAATACTCTTAAGTGAAATAAATAGGACACACGTGTGTAAATACTGAATAGTTTCTCTGGTGTGAGATGCTGAAAGTGTAAATAAGTATTAAAATGATTAAAATGAATAATTGATAATTTGAAATAGAAAGAAAAGATCCCAAATGGTAGGGGAAGTGGGAGGGGAAGGGGAAAGGAAAGAAGGGGAAGGAAAAATTATGAGAAAAGGAAAAAATGGAAACAAAGTCTTTGTAAATAGGAAAGGGTGGAGGGGGTGAAGGAAGCACAGGGAATGGGGAAAAAGTAAGAACCAAGATACATCATGTACAGGTACAAACACCCAATGATAAATGTAAATGTATTGTACACCTAAAATGTACCAATAAAAGAATTTAAGCAAAAAAAAAAAAAGATGAAGAAGTAAAGGAAAACAACTGTGGATTAAATGGGATAGCCAGCCAGGCATGGTGATATGTGCCTATAATCCTAGCACTCTGGGGGGCTGAGGCAGGAGGGTTGCAAGTTCAAGCCTAGGAAGGGCAACTTAGTGACTTAATAAGGCCTTGTCTCAAAATTTAAAAAAAAAAATCCCTAGTACTACAAAAACAAAAAAAGAAAGTCATTGCCTAGCAAGTAGTTTATCTTTTACATGCTGGAATGATATATCCTGTTGGGAACAATGCTTCATAATTTTAGGGTAAAATCATTTGGGTAGCCTAGTTCTCTTGCCTACAGCCCAGCTATGGAATTCGGAGACATAATTCCATTTTGACCTCCAGTTACAACTGAGACCTCAATGATCCGGTGATGCTGGGATTCTCCAGGACAAGAAACATCCTGGGAGCTGAAAACATCCTGGGAGGAACAAACATCTACTCAGTTCCTCCTTGTTCTTGGATTGTTACATCTTATTTACACAGGATGTACAGAACTCTCTGCAAGTCACTTGTTACACTTTGTTTCTCCCGATGTACTGAGTACTGAATAAAAGGTGTGGTAAACTGGGGGCTTTTGTCTTTGCCACCCAGAGCAGCACTGATCAGACCCAAAGCTCAGCTTCTTCTCAGTCTCATTTTTCTACCTTTCCTGTAATTCACCTTCTGCTGCCATGGCTCGCAGGAGACCAGGACTCACTGCAGAGGTTCTGGTAACGTCCTCTTCCCCTGTTCCCTACAATATCCCAAGACAAAAAAGAAGAGTAGATTAATTTACTGCTTAATTTAGAGTAGTTGCCAAAATACGTGTAATTCTTGACCTTGGAATACTTACCTAAAATGTAGTTAATGTGTCTGAATAGTATCTAAAAAAAGCTGTAACAATTTAAACCTCTAAAAATTATTTTTTGAGTAACAGTATAAAATTTTATTATTATTACTATTATTATCTGTGGTACTGAGGATTGAACCCAGTGCTTTTGCAATGAGCTACATGCCCAGCCCTTTTAAAATTTATATATTTTAGAGCCGGGGATTTAGCTCAGTGGTTCCAACACCTGCCTCGCAAGTGCCAAAGGCCCCAGTTCCATCCCTGGTACCAAAACAAACAAACAAAATTATATATTTTGGGCCGGGTATGTAGCTCAGTGGTGCTGTGCCTGCCTGGCAAGTTCAAGGTCCTGAGTTTGATTCCCGGTATCAGAAAAAAAAATTATATTTTGAGGCAGTGTCTTGCTAAGTTGCCCTGCCAAATCACTAAGTTGCTCAGACTGGGCTGGAACTTGCGATCCTTCTGCCTCAGACTCTCAGAGTGCTGGAATTATAGGTGTGCATCAACATGCCAGGGTAATATACTATTACTTTATGATAATTTTTAAAAATGAGAACAGACTGTTATAATTCAAATATATTAAAATCATTCCCCCTTTTCTGAGAATATCACAATATCTTTGAGTAATATGAAGCAAAATGTGTGTTCCCAAACTTGAAATGACAAACACTGTAATTGATACTGTATTAGAATTTTATATTTTATGCAGCAGGATCTAATCCTGATACAGAATAAACCCAGATTCATTAGGTAATTTAAAAAAATGTCTCCCAAGCAGGTCATATGTTCATAGGTGGGGCTCTAGGAAGGTGATTGGATCATAGGGTGCTGGCATAAATGGATTACCCCATTAATATGCCACTAGGGGGTGGGACCAGGTTGGAGGAAGTATGTTACTGGGGGGCATAAACTGGAAACCTATATTCTTGACCTGAGCCTGCCTCCACCCTTGTTGCTCTCTGGCCAGGTAGATAGATCAGTGTCAAGAAAAGTTTCTAGAAAGATGAGAACCAAGCTTCTCCTTTGGCTTTAACAGCATGGTGGTCACTGCTGAGTGGTAAGGCAAGTTCTAAGGAGGTGAGAGCAACAGCTCCAAGGGAACACCATCAGAACACAGCAAGAAGAGAGAAACGGAGACAGTGGTATGACGCTCTCTCTCAATCACTTCACTATAGAAGGAAGGGTAAAGTGAGGTGATGGTTGGAGAGGAAAGAAGACCAAGACAAATTATTTTCTTTTTCTGAGTGGGAGAAACAGCATGCTTGTGGGCTGATGGAAATGGTCCAGTAAAAATTGCAAATTTGAGCATGCAAAAGAGAAAAAGGAGAGATGCTAAGCCTTAGTTGGGCAGAAGGAGTAGGCTCAGAGTACAAGTAGAGGCTGGCTTCAGGGAAGAGCATGGAGCACAAGGAGGGGCTTGAGGGGAGGCTACAAAGTAGTCCAGGGACAGCTGTGTGTGTGCACAGGTGGTAAGATCTGGTTAGGTCTGTTTTGAGCATTTTTCTCAGTGACTAGGAAGCTCTCATCTGAGAATGAGGGTCAGGAATGAAGTGTTAGGGATCCACAGAGAAAAGAAGAAATGAAATTGTCTTGGAAAGATAAGGGACAGCTGCCAGGAGGTACAAAGAACTTATTAATGATTTGTGGTTATGAATTTGAAGTCAGACTACTCGGCACAGTTCTGGGGTTTGTCTCTAGCCATGTTCACATGCATGCAGGAGGGAAGTAGGTAGAAAGTCAAGTCAAGTTTAACCTGAAGTATTTTTTCACCAAGCAAGAACAAAAATGAGAGAAAACAGGGGAGTTGAGGATGCATACAAGAAAGTGGTTATAATTGGCCATGGAGTTTAAGCCAGGTTAGAAAATGAGGTACAAAAGCATTTGAGACAGTGCATATATATTAGGATCCATGGACTGCATACCCCATCGTTAGATCTGAATGTAGAGTGAGTAAACTGGAAGGATTGGAAGCACAGAATCTGAAACTGAGATTCATTGTGGGATGGAGATTGTTCCACTTATTACTAATGAAAAAATGAAGGCCATGACCTTGGCAGTGTGTGGCTGACACTTGGTGAAGCCAAAAGCATTGGGATGCATGAAGTAAAGGGAAAGAAAAAGCAGTAGACAAGAAGGATTATTTACAATTGATACTAAAATAACCAAGAATTATGGCAAAGATAGTATCAAAGACAGTGAGAGTGTGCAAGAAGCCAAATTCTTTATTTAAACTCTTCTGTAAAAATATGAGATATAAAGATATTTTTGGCTCATAATAGGCCTTATTTTGCTTGCCAGAGGACCTCAAATTGTTGTCTTCTTAAGGAACATGTATTTTTTTTAGTTTTTGTAGCTTAACAACATCCCTTAAACTTTTATGCCTTTTTAAAGGCATAAAAGGGATCCCAACTAGAAATCAGACAGTTCCTACAATTAAACGACAATGGCAGTGACAATGACAATACAACATATCAGAATCTATGGGACACAATGAAAGCAGTCTTACGAGGGAAATTCATAGTAGTGAATACTCATATTAGGAAAATAGAGCAAGCTCAATTACAACAACCTGATGCTGAACCTCAAACTTCTAGAAAAAAAAGAGTAGGACAAACCGAAAGCTCATACAAGGGAGGAAATTATAAAGATCAGAGCACAAATCAATGCAGTGGAGACTAAGAGAACGATACAAAAAAATCAATAAAACCAACAGTTGGTTCTTTGGAAGAATAAGCCAAATTGACACACCTTTAGCCAACCTTATCAGAAAAAGGAAAGAAATGGCTGAAATCCATGCAATTATGAATGAAAAGGGTGAAGTTACAAGGATCCAGCAGAAATCCAGAGGATCATCAATACCTACTTGGAGACCCTATATGCCAATAAGATGGAAAACAGAGAAGAAATGGACAGATTCCCAGATACATATGAATTAACAAAGTTGAACAAAGAAGATCTAAAAATTCTAAACAACACAATATCAACCAATGAAATTGAAAATGTAATTAAAAACTTACCAACTAAGAAAAGCCCAGGTCCTAATGGCTTCACTGATGAATTCTACAAGACATTTAGAGAGGAACCACTGCCACTACTGTTTAAACTCTTCAATGAAATTGAAAGGGAAGCAATACTTCCAAATTCATTCCTGGAAGCAAGCATCACCTTGATCCCCAAAGCAGAGAAAGACCCAACCAAAAAAGAGAACTACAAGCCAATCTCACCAATGAACATAGATGCAAAAATACTTAATAAGATACTGGCAAAAAGAATGCAGAAGATCATCAAGAAGATCATAAACCCTGAGCAAGTGGGATTCATCCCAGGGATGCAGGGATGGTTCAATATAGGCAAATCAATCAATGTAATACAATACATCAATACAGCCAAGGACAAAAACCGTATGATCATTTCAATAGATGCAGAAAAAGTATTTGACAAAATCCAACATGCATTTATGATAAAACCCCTACAAAAAAATGGAATAGATGTTCTTTACCTCAATCTGATAAAAGCCATCTATGAAAAACCAACAGCCAATATACTAAATCGTCAAAAACCAAAATCCTTCACACTAAAACCAGGAACAAGACAAGGATGTCCACTATCACCACTCCTGTTCAATGTAGTCTTGGAAACACTAGCCACAGCAATTAGACAAGAGAAAGAAATACAAAGAATAAAGATAGGAAATGAAAAAGTCAAATTGTCATTATTTACAGATGACATGATACTCTACATAGAAGACCCCAAGAACGCCACCAAAAGTCTTCTAGACTTAATAACCAAATTCAGTAGAGTAACTGGATACAAGGTCAACACACAAAAATCAATAGCTTTCTTCTACACAAACAACAGACTTAATGATTGAGAAATAGGGAAAACAATTCCTTTCACAATAACATCCAAAAAACTAAAATACCTAGGACTCAACCTAACAAAAGAAATCAAAGACCTCTTCTCTGAAAACTATGGCACTCTGAAAAGAGATTGAAGAGGATATCAGAAAATGGAAAGACATCCCTTGCTCCTGGGTTGGAAGAATCAACATAGGGAAAATGATCATACTTCCAAAACTGCTATATACATCCAGTGCAATCCCAATTGAAATCCCAGCAGCATACTTCACAGACCTTGAGAAAACAATCCAAAAATTCATTTGTAACAAGAAGAGACCTAGAATAGCAAAAGCAATTCTAGGCAACAGAGACATGGCAGGAGGTATCACATCCCCCAACTTGAAACTATACTGCAAAGCTACTGTGATAAAAAAAAACAGCATGGTACTGGCAAAGAAACAGACCTGAGGACCAGTGGAACAGATTAGAAGATGCAGAAACAACTCCAGACATACTCAGCCACCTCATCTTTGACAAAGGAGCCAAACACCCTCTCTGGAGGAAAGATAACCTCTTTAACAAATGGTGCTGGGAATATTGGGTTTCCTCTTGTCGAATATTAAAACTAGACCTATATCTCTCACCATGCACTAAACTAAAATCAAGATGGATTAAAGATCTAAATGTTGAAACAGAAACACTGAACCAGCCGGAACAGAGGTTAGGTAGAACTCTTGAAGTAATTGGTGTAGGAAAAGATGTTATGAACAAAACCTCAGTTGCCTGTGAACTAGCATGAACAATCAACAAGTGGGATTTCTTCTTATTAAAAAGATTCTGCACAGCAAGAGAAACCACCAACAGAGTGAAGTGACAACCCACAATGTCAGAAAAAAATTTCACCTCCTGTTTCTCAGACAAAGATCTACTATCTAGACTCTATAAAGAACTTTAAAAGTCAGACCTCCCAAATTTAAAGACCCAATCCAAAAATGGGCATCTGAAATGAACAGACATTTTCTCAAACAAAGAAGTAAAAGCAGCAAATAAACATATGAAAAAATGTTCAACATCATTGATCATTCGAGAGATCCAAATGTAAACAATGCTGAGATTCCATCTCACCCCAGAAAGAATGGCTGCTATCATGAAATCAACCAATAGCAAATATTGGTGGGGCTGTGGGGAAAGAGGAACATTGCTCCATTGCTGGTGCGAGTGTCCACTGGTGCAACCATTGTGGAAATCAGTATGGAGATACCTCAAAGAACTAGGAATGGAAGTCCCATCTGATCCAGCTATTCCCCTGCTGTGTATCTTCCCCAAAGAATGAAAAGAATCATATCGCAGTCATATATGTGCACCCATGTTCATAGCAGCACAATTTGCAATAGCTAAAACTTGGAAGCAGCCCAACTGCCCATCAACTGGAAACTGGATAAAGAAAATGTGAGTTTTTTAAATAAAATGGAGTACTAATAACCATGAAAAATGAGAAATTAGAGACATTTATAGCTAAATGGATGCACAATGAGGTGATACTCTTAAGTGAAATAAATAGGACACACATGTGTAAATCCTGAATAGTTTCTCTAGTGTGAGAAACTGAGAGTGTAAATAATAAGGACTAAAAGGTATAATAAATAATGTGAAATAGGAAGAAAAGGGGCAAAGGGGAAGGGGACATGGCAGGGGTGGGGTTAAGGAAAGAAGGGAATGGAATTAATTATGAGAAAATGAAAAAATGGAAACAAAATCTTTGTAAATAGGGAGGAATGGACTGCAAGGGAAGGGGCGGCAGGGGAAGGGGGAAACATAAGAACCAAGAGAGATTATGTAAAGGTGCAAATTTCCAATGATGAATGTCATTATATTGTATACCTAAAATGTACCAATAAAATTAATTTTAAAAATAAAAAATATAAAAGGGATCCCAACTATATGGAAATCATCTTTGTGCCTGGATAGAAAAATTAAGTACTGTGTAGATGTCCAAAAATTAAATGCCAAATTTAATGTCTAATCCGAATCCCAATCAGATTGCTGTAGAGTTTAAAAAGTCAATTCTAACGTTCATTTGGAAGAACAAATATGTGATAATGGCCAAGAAAATATTGAAAGAAAAAACAATGAGGGGGACTTTAATTCTAGATATCAAACTATGCTGTTAAATTACAGGAAATGAAAGTAGTGAAATACTGGTACAGAGAAGCACTGTGAAGATTATGGATTGGTAGCCTTCTGTGTACACAGAAAAGAGTATTTGGTGACATTGATATTTCAAATGTGGGGGAACAGTCTAACAAATAATTATTGGCTATTTATTTAGAGAAAACTTAAGTTCATGCATCGTATAAAGTATAAAATTCTAGATAGAGCAAAGATCTAAATATTTTTAAAATAGATATTAGAAGAAAATAGAGGAGAACACCTCAATATCAATAGGGGTAGAAAAAATCCTTTGCAAAGCCAGATGTCTAAAGCCAGAAGTGAACACATTTGACTACTTGAGGAACTATCAGAAAAATAGTTGAACAATATCTCCATACGTACAAGATTAAAGTGCAAGGACTTCCAGGACAGGAAAAGTGTGTTTATTTAGAGTCTGGAAAGATATTGTCTAAAAGAAGATTTTGATGTGTACAGCAATGTATATAGAATGAATTAAAAGATCATATACACATATTTATGTATGGAGACAAAATATACATATACAGGAAGATAGAAATCAATTACCAAAATATATTCTATAATACCTTTAAACAGTTTTTAGAGAGAAACAGCATCTTTCTCTTTGAACTTCCTAGATGCCAAAAAAAGAGGGAAAAAACATCTATTATAGGCTTGGTAATGTCTGTAAGATCATTATAATTAAGGTGCTTAGAAGACATACAGATTCTAGTGCTGAGTCATGAAAGAAATGTCCGTAATAGAGTCTTCCTGTTTATGGAAATGAAAGAGCAATAAACACGTCTGATGTCAACTGACAAAATAGTCATCAAATTTAATGTAGCTGCACAGTGTCCAACAAGCCCTGTGGTTGTCATGTTGATAATTCCCAGACACGGGTGGGTGCTCCACCTCTGCCACCCTCTCAGCTCCTTCACCGGTTTTTGATAAGAAATCTAACCAAAGCAGGCATTTTGTGACTTTTGTGCACAGTACTGAGGGTTTAAGAGGTCACTGGGAAAAGCCACACTACTCAATACCTTCCTACTCTCCCTCCTCTTCATTGTCCCCTCTGCCTGCCACATTTGCCCTGCTGCCAGTCATACCATGCTCAAGTTTTGACTCCATCAGGGAAGTTACTCCTCCAGTTCTGGTTATGGCACAAGCCAGTGGCACCCAAACCCTTGGAGCCAAAGTGGAGAATTGCATTAACCGCCCAAAAAAAGACCTGGCCTAAGAGGATGCTCATTGTCCACCTCATACTCTGAATTTGGGAATCTGCCCTCCCTCCCACTCCTCCTCTTTCCACTTCAGGGAAGTCCCCTCCCTTCTCCAGGCTGGTAAGATAGTATTTCCCCTTTGACAGGGTGGCAGAGTATTTCACAGAAAGTTCATGGCCCAGCCATCTCCTTATAGTCCCTCTTAGCTTCCACATTGGTTTTAACATAAGCTCCTTATTTTAATCATGAATTTTCACAGTGGAAATAAAATATTAAAGGAGGAGAACTGGAAATCACTTTTGATGTAAGCAAAGTCAACAAGTGTCTATTTCTACAGCTATTCTGTAAGTAGGGTGTGACATAAAAGACACTTGTTAGAGCCTCCCTCCACCCTTGGATTGTTGTTCTTGATGTCCTGTCTGAAGAAAGTGGTTTGTGTTTATGTTCTTTGTTTCAGTTCCATGGGTCCTGACAAATGCCTGCTGTTCTATGGTGATGACCAGGTAGGCATGTGGTGGCAGAGTCAGGGACCAGAAGACCATCTGCTGTCCTTTCTGGGAGAGTAGAAAATGGGGGGTGGGCAGGAGCATCTGTGTCTCCAAACTGAGATGGAACAAGAGGAAAACAGACAAGGAAATGCAGTGTGATAACAAAAACTTTCACAAGTAATGTGTGCCCAGAGCTCGCTTGAGTTCCTGGTGCTCTTCGCCCTGTCTCTTCATCTCACCACACTTCCACAAGGTGGATTATCATTGCTATTTGTGAGTATGGGGAAACTGAGGCACAAAACAATTATGCAAGCTGCCCAGTGAGACTGCAGAGCTGGGATATGAACTCGAGTAAGTTGAGCTGAGTGTGTGCAATCACTCCTAGGCTTTACTGATTCGCAAATAAACAAGGGAAATGGTCCAGGTAAATAAATGTGTGAAGAAATGCATCCAGGAGTAGAAGAAGCACTCTGAAAGCATCGAAGTCCAAGTGCAGGGAAAATGGCAGCACGAACTTGCTTCTGCTTGCAGGGAAGGTTCATGTTCACCAGCCCAGGGTGGGAGGAAGCCTTTCACTGTATTTTGCTTTAGAGTTGGAAATAACGCTTAAATGCAAATCCCCTGGGAGAGTAGACAGAGTGATGTAGACATAACTGAAGTCCAGGGATTCAATAGCAGCCGAAGTTTCTTCTGGAGAGCAGATCTGGACAGGGCAGGGACTGGAGGGCACCAGATTCTTGGTTTAAGGAGGAAAGAAAGAGCCTGAGAAAGAAGCACGCAAATTTCGATCTCTACCTGGTCCTGCTTCCTAATTTCACTTAGGTGTTGCCTCTCCTCTTTGCCTAAAGCCTTTTAGTGCAGGTGTTTTTAAGCCTGAGAAGCCCAGAAGAGAGAATTGATACCCCGCCCTTACTTCAGGCCGCAGTCCACGCAAGGAATGAGAGAAAGGTCCACGCACTACCAGCTCTAGGGGGCAGGAGGCGCCATGCACACAGCGTGCGACCTGAATGGTGACCTGGCTGTGGGCCACGCAGCCTTCGGGCTGGAATCCTGGCAGTGAACGCTGGCGCAGAAACAAGGTGGCGGAGGAAAGCCTCTCTTGGTCCACTATGCCCTGTGGTTGCCAAGCCCTGTAAATGGGGCTGCCTAGCTCTGTCTCGCCCTGGCTGCTGTTCTGGCTGCGGTCCAGGCTGGTTAGTTCCCTCCTGCAGACGCCAGCCAGGAGAGCCAGGCAGGGGCGGCAACATTCCCTGTTCATTAGAATGCAGGTTCACTGGTAAGAATGCAAATAATTCATTTCACTTTCTCCTCCTGACAGACTGTGCTGGTAGCAATAACGGGCTGCTCCCTACACCTGTCACCGCTGCTGTTCTGCTCACTTTGTGTAAAGGGCTTGCCACACTTCAGGTGTATATATAGCAACAGTCATTAAAGCCCGCGCTGTGGAGACCTGATCATCTACTGCCCCCTAGTGGGCTCCAAGTGAATGAGACAGTATGCGTACTGTCGCTGTCAGGATCTGGGCGAATCAGGCTTGCGTTTTATTTCAAGAACAGTTTGCAGCTTCTGCTGCTTTCATCTTTCTCGCTAGTATCTGTGGTTCCTAATTAACAGCCCTGAAATGGAACAAAATGTCAATCAAGAGTGACTCTGTGGAGCTACATGTGAATGTTAAAAAGTCAAGACATTTTTCAAACAGTATTTAAGGCCTCATTTGATACTCATTTTTTAAATCATATATATATATATTATAAAGGCTTGAAGTGAATGTAACATTAAAGAGCTCAGGTTGCCATTTAGCACAACCTCAGGTTGTGTGTGAGAGAGGGGTAGATTGTTTATCAGGCAGAAGCACCAGCTCATCCTGCCTGTCACCTGATCTGTCACTTAATTGTCCTTTGGCAGCTTTCAAGGTTTTTACAATTTGCATGACTTGATTGTCATGTGTCTTAGTCACCTTTCCATCCTTGTGACAAAATACCTGAGAAAACCAACTTAAAAGAGGAAAGAAGTATTTTGGCTTATGGTTTCAGTCCATGGTTGGCAGGCTCCATGGCTGTGGGCCCTGAGGCGAGGCAGCATATCATGGCGGGGAGCCACGGTGAAGCAGAGCTGCTCATCTTATGGCAGCCAGGAAGCATAGTAAGAGGGAAAGAGCTGGAAAAGAAAGAGTTAGGGAAAAGATATAATCTCCAAGGTTACACTTCAGTAACCCACTCCCTTCACCTAGGCCACATCTCCTGTCCATTATCTCCCAGCAATTCCATCAAATTATGATCTCACCAATGCATTAATCCATAGATGAAGTTAGAGTCCTTGTCATCCAATCACCTTTTGAAATCCCTACCTATGAATACATGAAATCTGGGGGAACATTTTAGAACCATAACATCGCGTATCTCTAGAATCAGGGACTTAGTCATACTCAGCATAAGGGAAGACACATTTGTGACCTGCTAACAAAGACCAAGGAACCTTGTTCATTGCCCTACTACAAAGGCTCTTTTGATGACAAACAATTCCGGCAGTATCTATAGGTTGTTGTGCCAAGACCAGGATCATGTATTTAAAGATCTTTCAGTAATATTAATTGGTGTTACATTTAGTATATTAAGAAAGCTCTTTCTTAAGAAGGCATAACATTTATACACTCTCTGAGCCATTTCTCCATTGCCAGGACTGGAACAAATCCTAGAGTCTGATGAATTTTTCTCATCTTATAGCTTATCTGTGGATTAGAAGAATTTTCTTTACATGGCCTAGACTCTTGCCACCAAGATTTCCATGATAAAGTCTGAGCCACATCAGATTTTCACCTGTACATGTAGAATGGTGCTAGTTATGGTATGTACCACCTTTTGGAGAATTGAAAAACAGTCCCTCAGATTATATTCTATGCTTAGTGGTTCAGATGCGGAAACCAGGCTCAGAATAGTCACAAAAGGAGTGAAGCAGGTAAGAGGCTAATATCTCACACACACACACACACACACACACACACACACACACACTCCCCACAGAACAGCCCTGTTCAGGTAACTCATTTATTTCAGGCTGATTGGGGCAACTTCGCTCTGACGATAGGAAACTTCCAGGAGAGGAACATATTGGTGAGAATGCTTTGGTGTACTGACTCAGAGAAGACCTCAAATTTTTCCACTTTCTGTAGTCAGAAATTGCCATAATTAAAGTACTTCAGAATTCTTCCTAAGCAAAGTGTAGTTTTCCTCAGAACCTCACAGGAAATGCTGTTGCTGATTCATTGGATTAAACTTTTCCTCCCAAGTCAGAAGTGAATGGAACCTGCTGCTCAGTGTGGAGGGTGGTGGGCCATTGCCTGCCCAATGGGCTTCAGCACGGGACAGAATGGGGCTGCTCACTGAGCAGAGACTTCAAGATCATGAGGAAATCCTCACCCCTCAAAACTTTTTATTACAATAATGAAAGTAAAATAGTCTGGGAGTACCACTCATCAGAGTAAAACCAGTCAACAGTCACCTTTTCTGTATGTCCCCATTAGAGTCCAATGAAGTCCTTTGGAAGACCGTTTTGTAAGATTTGGGCCAAATACCCTCCAATAGCTCCATTGTGCCTGATCTAGTTTCAGTCAGTACTTGTATTTTGTGGACCTTGAGACCCCAGAATGGAGTGGTCATCTGATCTACCCCCAGCATCTACAACCAGTATCTTCAGGATATCATTGCTAGTGAAGGCCTCAGGCCAAGACTGAATTAAGTCTTAGGAGTAGGGAGAAGGCAATCCAGAGAGGGGGTCAGTTGTGGCTGAAACCTAAGAATTATTTTTAATCTAAAGAATTTTAAAACTAACCTAGGAAAATCAAGACAAAACACATGTAAAATGATTTCACAGTACCCATTAGAAACATCATAGGATACATCAGTATTTCTGCGCTCTAACCTTATACTGCTGCTTCATCCTACTGAGATCACCTGGCTGCTCTATGCACCTGGTGGATATGTGAAATGATACTATGGGCAGATGCGAACAGAGACAGAGCCACTGTTCCAAGCTGGCTGTCATTTAGCTGAGAAGCTGGCTTTCCTGGAGGCTTCCCACACGCCATGCCACGGCACCCGCTCCAGCTGAGCTCTGGCCAAGCTGCCTTGTTGGCACTTCTAAGCATGTTTTATGGAAGGGTTTCAAAGCTGCTGCTGCTGCTATTACTGCTGCGGTGGCTCTAACCTGGCCTTTCATGTCTCAGTCTAGACAGATGCATGATTGAATAAAGGACTCATCCAAGCCCTGTGTCATATTGGCCATCTGGAAAGTAGCCAACCACTCATTTAGCAAATTGCTCTGTTTAAATGCAGCTGCTGTGTCTCACCATTTATCCAACCAAGACAGATCTCATGATTCCTCTTCCTTCATTTATCTAAGCCACTCTTCTCAATCTGCAGAGGAACTTAAAAAGACTGTTAATGCATGACAAGGCACTTGACCCGCATGATTTCCAAGCCAAGAGGGAGCATCCATCTTGTCCTTTTCTCAAAAGCAAGGGCACATTGCCTGTGCTCCCTGTCTTAATGAAGGCTGCCTTTATTAAGAATTGCATTAAGCTCCACAGTGCCCAGCCATCCAACATTGTAAATATTACCCTTTAGAAATGTACCCAGGGGCCTGGCTCAGGAGGCTGGCCCAGTAGCAAGAGCTCACCCTGCAGTCAGGAAGCAATCTCAGATCTCTGTGGAGGGAATAGTGCTGTTTGACAGGTTGGTGCCCCTCTCCATTTGGAAAGATGGATTACGATCCTTAGCAGATAATGTTAACAAAGCCCCTGAGATGATGTGAATTAGAGTTGGAAGCAAAATGACTTCAGAATAGCAATGAGCTTCTCAGGTGTTTTACCTGAGTTTTCTTTTCTCCAAAGGAAGAAATGGAAGGAGATCACCAGAGGCTAATCAGTTTATTATTAGGAGGATGTCACTGGTCAGTTTGACCTGATGCTGATTATCATCTGTTATTTACCAGGGCAAATAATCCTGGTCACCATTGCTTTTGTAAATTGCCTAACTCATTTTGGGTCATGGTATTATTAAGTCTGGAAGCCAAGGCCAAAATCAGTGAGTTCATCAAATAAATATATGCTCAGCTTTTAGTTAGGCCCATTAAAAAAAAGAATAGCACAATAAATAAACTTTGCAATCAGAGCACTTTTGGGGATAAAAAAAAAAGTGGCAGTATTTGCTAAGTGGTAAGGCATGTGGGATTGAATGCAATTTTTGGCAAGTTTACCATCTGAAGCTCAGTTTCTTCATCTCAAAATCAGATGGACAGTTATCTCTTGGAGTTATTTTTAGGAACAATTGAATCTGTCCTTAAATATAATAAGAACAGCAAATCCTAATGATAGAGGATGCATGATCTTGACTTTTAATACTGGAAGAATTCAGAGGAAATAAGGAACATTTCTGCGATAAAGAACAGTGAGGCAATCTTTATGAATCAGCTCCTTGCTGAAGGACATGTCAACCCTGGGCGGAGAAAAGGTATCAGATGAATGGAACAATGTGACCAAGATGTAGAGTTGGTGAGTGGGAAAGGAGGCTGGGTAGACCAGAGGAAAGAGCTCCAAAATAGGACATAGGAATGAAAGTATTGAATGACTAAGGGAACCTATTGATGAAAGACTCTGAAAGTCAAGGTCAAGGGTCCAGTGTTGGCAAACCTAAGCCACACATGCTGCAGCTGGCTGTTTGTTATTACTGGAAGCTCTAAAAGGTTCACCATCCATCACTGGGCTAGACCTGACCTAATTGACAACAGGTGACCATTTTTATTTCTTTAGCAGGAAAGTGGCAAGGAGCTGTGAATTGGAAAGATTTATTTGGTTTCAGGGAACAGGGTAGTTCACTGGAGAAATGCACAGGTGAAGATGAGGTCCTGGGCCAGTCACTATTCCAGACCTGAGGGTGAGAGGCTTCATGGAGGTGGCTGTAGGAAGGATAGGATAGAATGAAGCTACTTATCCCTTCCACAGTAGATAGACCTACTGTCTCTATAAATGCCAGGCAGGCAGGCAAAGGAAAAGGAAAGAGAAACCAGTCTGATGGGGGCATCTTAGCCATGCCAGACACTAAGGTGGATGCTTTCTTAACCATTCTTGTTGATCCAGCTCCAAGCAGAAGATCCTGGGACACCAAGGAAATGGCAGGCCCTGGGAGCAAATGGAGCCCTGAAGTTTCCTGGCTGGCTGAGCTAAGGCCGTAGGTGTGATATTATAAGTGTGAGAATGAGGAGACTATAGCTAGTCAAGGTCCTCTAAGCGCAAGAGTCCTGACAGAAGATGCAAGGCCCAGTTTGGAGGTCAAGGGAATGATAAGGATGTAGACATCACTGCCTTTGGAGAAAGCTGAGCAGTAAAAATCCAAGAGCCTTGAATGACTGGAGTGTTGGGAGAGAAGAGCAGAGAGCTGAAAACTCAATGTAGGGATACAAGGAAGGAGCTAACAGTGGGAAGGAACAGCAGAAGCCAAGGGAGAAGAGGTGTTCAGAAGGAAAGAAGTGATCATAAGCTGACCATCCAGGGTGCTCAAGGGAGATGAGAGACTGAGAAAACTGCTTTCGGTTTATTAGAAATGGAACTGTGATGGCAGAAGAAAAAGGGTAGCAAAGGATAAGGAATGAAGCTGGATTGCAGAGCTCCAAAGAAAATGGGTCAAGCAGGGGGAAAAAATGAGTTGACCAGGAGAAGACCTAGAGGAAGGGGAACAGTATGTAGTGACTTCTTCAAACAAAATGAGTCTTTAAATGGCACTGTAATGGCTTTGAAAAGTGGCAAGAGCCTACAATGCTGATGCAATTCCCATTAATAGATTATGCATTGGGAAAACCTTACATAGGACACACTTGACACAGAATTTTTGGTGTATGCCATACTGTTAAAAAAATAGTGCAGCAGCCTGAGATTCCATTTGTGCCCAGAATGAAGTTGTTTAGCAAGAAAATGACACTACCTATCATGAAATCAATATTCGATGAACTGCTAAGACCAGTGCTTGTTCCAGGGGTGACATACCTGAGCTCAAAGACGAGACGAATATTTAGCAAGTCTAGGTTGGCTGTTTGCAGCTTCTACTACCTTGAGCACATCATCTGACCTCAGTCTCCTTTTTGTAGATGGGAAATAATAAAATTGCCAACTACCTATGATTATTGTAAGGATTTAGTGAAATAAAACATGCAGAGCATTTAGTAGGATAGTGGCAGTGGCTGGCACTTAATTGTTTAGGAACATAGTCTCTGCTCACATCAATACTGGAAAATACAACAGCATCCAGAGGCAGCAAATTTTACTTATACATACCTCCCTATTGTGTCATTGTTTTCCTGCATATCAAATGCTGTCCCGAGTGTATATCTCTGTGAGAAATGTGCTGAAGTGTTTGGGGGCTTCCAAGTCCCTGCTCCAATGGGAGAAGGGGGAGCTCCCCTGTTATCTGAGTCCTGGCGCTTGGACACTGCTCTCTGGCCAAGCTCCTGTTCCACTCAAGGCTATGGCAGCTCCAGCATCTTCTAAATGTGAAAGCCCATCTATTTAGGGAGATGCAGAGAAGTCTAAAACCCCTCTGCTCCCTTTTAAACAGAGAAATGTTGTTTGTTGTTTCTGAGAGAAGAATCAAGCTTTCGGGAATATGTTGCCTTTTTGCTACTGAAAGAAATTTCTTTTTCTTTTAAACTGTGTTGCAGGGATGTGTGAACATTCTGTTTTTGGCATCTGTAGGTGAACTGTTAAGGTAAATACTGAAGTTTAAATGTGATTTCAAAAGAAGAGGACTAGCGCTTTATTTTATTTTATTGGTACCAGGAATCGAACTTGGGTCCTTGCACTTGTGGGGCAGGTGGTGAAACCACTGAGCAAAATCCCCAGCTCCAAGAATAGTGCTTTTTAAAAGCAAAGACATAATATCTTTATGTAACTGTTGCATGGGGCAATAAAATAAATCCACCAAATGTTCTCAAGGGAGTTTAGGATTAGTATTTGCGTTTTTACCTTTATACTCTGCAACTTCATATTCCCACTCCCTGATGTTTTCATTTCTCTGCTTTGCCCTGATACTCCTATCATACTACACCACTATGAACCTCCAAAGTTGATGTATTTATTCATTCATTTCAAAAAAATGTTTCTGATAATATAATGGAGCATTCTATTTGGTTCAAGGGAATAGAACATTGAAAACAAAACTAATCACTGAAAAAGTCAGGATGGACATTTCAACTAAACATAAAATGGTCAGAGGATCAGAGAGAACATAATCTGCCTGTGAGTCCGGGTAGGCAAGCTGTGTAAGAAACACCCCACCCCAAGTTCAGTAGCTTCTCATAACAGAAACTTACTAATCGTGTCTCAGCCTTTTGGCTAAGATCAAGTGCATAACAGATGCTTACTACCTAGTCAAGTAATAGTTCCTTAAATGGATTTGGTGGATGGCCCCCATGTAGTGATTCAGGGACACTGCCTTTAGGTCCTCTGCATCCAGATAACCAGCTGGGCAAGACATCAAGGAAGGGGTCATGTGGGAGAGGTTCTTAGCCTAGGCTGGTGCGTGCTGTACGTCACCTCTGCCTGTATTCCTGAAGTCAGTCACAGGACCACACTAAATGCGGAGTCACATCAAGAATGTGTCCTTCCCTCCATCCCAGCTTTTTAAATTCTTCTCCCCTACAGTGCAAGAAAGCCATCCTATCTCTTCCAGAACGTCTCCTTGATCACAGCACAGAGGCCTCCCTCTGTAACACTTAATAGTTTACACCATACTGAGGGCCTTTCTTATTCACAACCTCATCCTCAGTTTGATGTATACGTCCCCTATTTACATCAGAATGTGTCTGTTAGACAGAAGAACACCTATTGTGTTAGTTACTTTTGTCTTGTTGCTGAGACAAAATACCTGACACCCAAAGTAAAAGGGGGGAAGGTTTATTTGGCTTACAGTTTATAGAGGTTTCAGTCCATAATCAGCTGGCTCCAAGGTAGGGAGGCAGAGGGGCAATAGTTCATAGTGGCAGAAGCAGCAAAAGCAAAAAGAGAGTTTAACAGTGTCTTTCTGCTCCTTTTATCTTATTCAGATACCGGGATGAGGGCAGTGCCAAACTATTCACTCACATGTACTGGTTTAGTAATCATATGCCCTTAATCCTAGCATCACACACTCTAGATTCACCCACCTCAGAAAAAAACCCACCTATGACTGCATGAGGCTTTGGGAGGACATCAAGGCACGAGCCATAACAAAGCCCTTCCAAAGGGCACTCGATACTTTGTTGTTAGAGAGAGAGTAATAGAGGACAGGACACACCAGCCTGAAGCTGTGCTCAGTGGCTAAATGTTCTCTGCACCTTGCTTCAGCCAAATACTTGCCCCTGCCTTGATATCTTCATTCATAACCTCAAGAAAGCAGTGCTTGTACCACCTGTTCCCAAGAGGAGTTTGAGAATCCAAGGGGGTAGTTTGAGATTCCAAGGAGGTAGTTCAAATGTATTAGTCACCCAGCTCACCAACGAGGAGGTAACACACAGGCTGTTCTGGGAACAGGGCTCAGGTGGCAAATCTGTGCTTGCTGGGTAGGCGAACAAAACCTTGCTTTGTGTCTGTAAAAAAAGGGGTGAAAATGTGGCCACCTGTGGGGCTTCTTAAAAACTGGAAACATTTTGTTATAATTGATAAAAAGGCGGTAATATAGGAATGAATGCTTCTGGCTTTTGGCTTTGAAGTTAGCTAGAGAATTCATTTTTTGAACAAAAAAGGAAAAACTGGCTGGAATCATTCTACAGCTGCAATTCAAGCTCTACTTAAAACTATATTTTGCTGCCCCCAAAATTAATGCAGTCATTCTGCATCTTCTCCAGGGATTGGTCTCAAGATCTCTGTGGAAACCACAATTTGAGAATGCTCCAGTTCCTTATATAAAATGGTGTAGTGTTTGCATAGAACTTAGGCACACATCCTCTTATATATTTAAATGATCTTGAGATGGTTTATAATACCTAGCACAATACAAATGCTCTGTAAGTATTGTTATTCTATATTCTTTAGGCAATAATGACAAGAAAAAATTTCCGTACGTGTTCAACACAGATGCAGTTTTTTTCTCAAATATTTTTGATCTGTGGTTGGTTGAACTGGAGGGTGCAGAACCTGCAGATACAGAGGGCCAGCTGTGCTGTTGTTCTGTTCAGGACTTTAATAAATGACTCCCGGTGAGCTTTTGCTCTTGGTTGAGGTTCTAGTTGAGTCCTAGAGTGCTGCTTAAGGCTAAGCCTGGGGAGCCCCACACTCTATGCTGATGGGCCAGCTCTGTGATGGTGCCTCACATGGAACCTGGGCAGAACATTACCTCCTTCAGCTTAGGCTTCCCCACTTGCAAACTTGGGAGCAGACACAAGATGCATTTCTCATTTCTAGGACCTGGTTGTCAATTCTGAGCACCAGTGCTGGATGTAAATACAAATACTGACTCATCCAAAATGCCCTCTTAATACAGAAACCTGGGATTTCTCCAAATAAACATATAATTGGTTGATTTTCAGCTCCTGGATAAAGCTAAAAGTCTCATCTCTGGAACATCTCATTTCAGCTTAAGGGGAAGGTGATTCCCTCTGTAGACAATAGATAAGCTTCCAAGTGCCTCTTGCTCGCTGATATAATTTCTGGAAGATGACAGGAAGAATGGATCCTCAATATGCTCCCTCTTCTGTCTCCTCCAAATTAGTTCTGGAGACGTCAAGTGTGTGCTTTTATGGGCTGAGACATCCATAGGTGTCCTGGGAATGGGAGTGATTGCCACATGGCCTCTGCAGACACACTCAGGGATCGGCAAAACCCTCCTCTGACATCCCCTGGGAGGGAGCTGCCACCCACGTTGAGCTGCCAGCCAAGGGCCACTCATTTCAGCAGAGGCTTCTACAAATAACTATTGGTGACTGTGAACTCCCAGGAGAGAGCTGCCACGGCCTGGGCACTGTGCATGCTACAGACACTCTGGGCACAGTAAAGTACCAAGGCAGGCTTTGCTGGTGGGGATGTTTAGGGCTTTTTGTGGGGTGTGAGCTCATAGAAACAGATACTCACAGAGTCACTCGGAGTCACGCAGCACCACATGCACAGACACCTACACAGATACCCTTCAGTCTTACAACCACCCTCTCAAATACCCACCCCATACACCATACAACTCAGAAACCCACAAGATAACCCATAGGCACCCACACAGAAACTTTTATGGGTGCCCCTAAACTCCCCCAAACATCTCAAAATACAGTCCCAGTGCCCAGTGCCCACCTAACATCCATCCTCCACCAATCCCTGTGTCACAGGTCAAACAAAACACATCTCCTAAGTTCAGAACATCCACCACAGAAGTGACACTTCTCCAAAGCACCCTGTGTTGACTCCTAATACACACAAGGCCATGCCACAATCACACTTTGGAAACCCCTCGCAGAGCCTGACATAGGAACATACATATTCACAAATGTGCACACACACAGAGTCATCCCCACACATACCACCTGTTCTGATCCTCCGGGCACACAAAGTCACACAAACTGATTTTCTGTGTACACACTCACACACACACTCATCCCCGTGGCTCGCACACACACAGTCACTCACATTGATCTCTTGTGTGTGCACACACACCGTCACTGCACACATCCCCTGTACTCACGGAAGCACAAACATAACTAAGACGTGCTAGTGTCTCAGTGCCCCCCGAAGTCTTCCCCCCTCCATGCAGATGTGCTTATCAGACAGAGGCCTTCAGAGACCCCACAGAAATTCTCTGCTCAAACACAGGTGGACAGAGACAGACACTGACTGGCCTGGCAAACTTGGGTAAAGGCACAGACACCTAGACATCACACTCCCTTCTAAAAGTTGTCCTTTTAGGCAATCTTCTAGCTGTAACCTGGAAAATCAATAAAAGCCATTTAATGTTAAAAATTGGATTATCACAATACTCTAATCACAGAAAAATGGAGCAAAAAAGTGCTCAAATGAGATCGAATGGTACATTTTCCTGTTGCTCTGCTGGCCCGTGGAGAAGCAGGCAGGATAGACATCTCCTTGCCGTGATTCCAAACAGAGAGGAGCACAGCTTGCAGGTTGAAGTGTGGTTTCCACAGCATTGTCAGGAGATGCTCCGTTCTGATCCTGCCCTCAGAGACAGCTGTCCCTCTGCTGACGAGCAGGGTTGGGGCCTGCTCTGCAATTGGCTATCCTTTCACTCCAAATTTTTTAAAAAGACAATAATTCCTCCAAAATATCCTCAAGATTTTCTTACAAAATAGTTCTTCCAAAGAGGATACAGGATGGTGGGTGTTAGCAAGAGGAGGCAAAAAAGAAAACCAAGGGAGGGATAAAGGGATTAGAATGCAACAAATAGCCCTGGCCAGCTGGTGGCCATCTGGGAGCCCTGAACAGGGAGAACAAAGTTGTTGAGTATCTAGGAAGTGGGCACAGTTTGAGTTGTTGCTTTGCAGAATGGAGAAGAAGCCAAGCTATTGCCAGCTATTAGAATATTTTTTAAAATCTAGTGGTTTCCAGGCCAGGGATTTAGCTCAGTGGTTCCGCTGCCTGCCTTGTAAGCGCAAGGTCCTGAGCTCTAGCCCTGATACCAAAAAAAAAAAATCTAGTGGTTTCCCTCAGGATCGGATTGCAGCTCATTTGTTCCTGTCTGCAGTGAATTAGCTAGGAATACCCTCATTTCAGGGAAGGTTGGAAAGTGTCTAGGGTGTGGCAGAAAGATGAATGTCACACACACTGTGAGTGAAGACATTTGCTTATTACCTTACAGCGAGGTTTTCTAAAAGTTTTAAATAAAACCATAAAGAAACTCAATGACTATAGGAAAAGCAGTCAATTACTGTGATAGGTTATTTCTATTTTGGTAAATCTTCAAATTGTGATTGTGAATGGCTGTCTAGGGGGAAAGAAATAAATCATAAAATCAATAGGCGAAATGGATTCAACATGGCTGATTAGAGAAGATGGCATATTAGAGACAGAGAAGACTTACGGAAAACACGGGTCCTCTGAAACAGGGGAGACAGTCACACCCAGAAATGGAAAGCTAACCTAAAAGATGATCCATGTAGATCAAACCAGTATCTGGATTGTTGAAAAAGGGAAGCAGTGCTGTCACTGGTCTGTATCTCCCCCATCCTTGTATCCTCTGAGGAGCAGGAATTTGGAGAGTGATCCTAACAGCCTGAGGAGAAGAGCTGGGAATACAGAGCCCAGACACTGGAATGCACTCTTTATATCCTGGCTCCTTCCCCCATCATCCTGAACACTAGGGTCCAGGTCCACTGTGGCCTGGTGACATCCTCTCCAACACTCACCACAGGCAAAGGAAGCCCTCCAACTCTGGGCAGAGGAGAGCCAAACACTACAAATGGCAGGATGGCACCAGGTTCTAGGAATCACATCCCCAGAAAAACATGGAAGGGAGAAAGACTGAACTGTCGGTCCAGAGTGATCTCTTCTCTGTCATTTCCACAAAGACCAGAAAAATCTGAGTGAGCAAGAAATCCTGAAGAGCAACCACCATCACACTTGGGGGAGAAGAGTCCCTAAACTAAGCCCAAGAGCTGCATCAGATTTTTCCTGGATGGAAAAGGGAGCTCTTGAGACAGGGTTAGTTTAGGATCTGAATGCAAAGGAAAAGGAGGCTGGCTGGGGCAGGGAACTTCTGGTGACATACTAAGCAGAAAATTTCTGAAGTGAGAGCACAGAGGTTTGCCCAGCACCAAGAAAAGAATGAGTCATAGAACCCTGGCACCAGATAAAGCGGAGCTCAGTGTCAGGCAAATTATTTCACATCCTACTCTTGAGGAGGTTGGAGCATGGGACAGAGACAAATGACTGCAGTTAACCATGTCCAAAGCACAGCTTTCATCAAGAAAGTGGGCTCAAAGAAACTGACACCCCTCATCACTCCCAGACAGGCTGGTAAACAGCCTACAGGCGGGTGGGAAATTGGTATGGCTGCCTGTAAACAGACTGCAATTAAAGCCAAAGGGAACTGTGTGGACACTCGGGCTTTATGGCTTAGCAGCCACATGGGATCGCTTGTATGTTCTTTTCCTGGAGTGTCTGTTCTAGGTTCTTGCTGGGTTTGTTTGGGGTTTTTTAATTGTTGTTGTTTTCTTTCTCTTTTCCTCATCCCCTTTCTCCAATTCTTGCTTCTCTATCAACATTTTAAACTTTTTTTCTACTTGTTAAAATTTTCTTTCCAAGTTTTTTCCTATTTTCTACTCTCCCTGTCTTTCTTCATTTTTATCTAGTTAGCCTTCTGTCCTACCTACCCTACCTTTTGTCCTTCCTTATTTTACCTATCTCTCTGCTCCCTTGCCTCTTCTTCATCTTTCATGTGACACATATGAAGTAGGTGCCTGTGTTTGGAAAAAAGAGAAGAGGAGCAGACCGATGCTTTCACTTGAATGGTCGTCTGGGGGTAACCCCCAACAGAACTGTGCTCAGAAGATTCAAACAAAATTAATCACAAATATATCAATGGGTTCTGACAACCTCACAGCTTTCCTCAATCCCAAATTATACCCCCTCCACCCACACCCTGCCACCCACCCACACAGATATCTTCTTAAAACCTCTCAACACTAACTCTTTACTCCAACTAGAAAAGACCCTTAACAAATCTGACCCCCATCTAATCTTTTGCCTATTATTTCTCTCCTATTTACCTCTTCTACTGACTTACCTGCTCTTTGTCTCTTTCCTCCATCTCTTTCCTTTCTTTCTCCTTCCACATCACAGACTGATAATAACAATATAGAATAGAAAATAAAGGGCACCATTAAACAGTGAAAATGTAAAATCCAAGTCTGATACATACTAGTGATACATGATTAGATCTGTTGATATTATTATAACTAGTAGAAATTCTCTCCTCACAACACAGGGGCAGAGTCCAGCTCATTAAAATTGAACAGCAGAAGGAGTGAACAATATCTCTGAACAAAGCCATGAACACATCACTGGAAAACAGAATATAACTAGATAACTCCTCATATTAACTACAAATTGTTCTCACTTTATTTGATCTCAATCTCCAGCACAAGAAAGAAAGAAAGAAAGAAAGAAAGAAAGAAAGAAAGAAAGAAAGAAAGAACATGAAAAACAAGGCAACAGAATGTTCCCAAAGTCTCCCAACTCTCCCAAAGCAGATCCAAGGGATACCAATAGAAAGAAAAGCAAACACCAGGTAATAGAGCTATACAAAATGAAGAGGTAAAGAAATTCAGCAAAGTTCAAAGTTCAAAGAGGACAATGACCCCAAATAGGATGGAACTAATATATAAACTGACTGACGTGGATATGGGAGGACAAATAAAAAATTTGAAGAGGTAATCAAAATTGTCCAAATTATAAATGACAAATCTACCAAAGATATGGACTCCATAAAAAGATACCAGACAGAAACACTGGAGACAAAAAATTGTATAAAATTCATAAATTGCAGAAATAACCAATGTGAAGATACGTTTCTGAAATTGAAGACAAAATGGTAAAACATAACAAATTATTCAGAGGAACCTTAAAAACAATAAGAGAACAAGAAAAATTCAACCAAGAGCTACTAAATGATGCTAAGAAAACTAACTCAGGGCTAATTGGAGTTACAGAGTAATTAGAAGACAACACACATGGAATAATAAAATTTGTTTACAGAAAATATAATAAAAAATCTTCCAAGTATGATGAAAGATTTCAACATACAGGTAAGCAAGGCTTACAGAATACCAACTATGATGAAAAAAGAAGCCCTCCTTGACACACCATAGTCAAAATCACAGATATCCAACAAAAAGAATTTTAAAAGCTATCAGAGAAAAGCAAAAAATCATGTGTAAATGTAAATTCATAAGGATTACAGCAAACTTCCCAACACAAAGTTTTAAAAGCCAGCAGAGGGCCGGGGATTTAGCCCAGTGGTGCTGCCACCTGCCTCTCAAGCACAAGGTCCTGAGTTCCATCCCAGTATCAAAAAAAAAAAAGGCCAGGAGAGCTTAGAGTGAAGTATTTCAATAACTAAAAGCAAACAACTTTCAACCCAGACTAATATATCTTGCAAAACTACCTGTTAAAATTGATGGAGAAATAATGATAGTCTATAACAAAGAACACTTTAAGAGATACGTAAACACCAGTATAACCAGTAGAAATTCTCTCCTCACAACACAATGACAAGCTTTGCACAGTGGCAGTATCGTAGCCAATGAGGTTTATCTGAGGTGCGATTATTGCTAATTGAAACAACACAATGACAGAGTCCAGTGAACCCAGCACTCAAAAAAAGGTAATATTCTAGAAAAAGACAATGAAGCCAACAAAGCCCCCCCCCCCAAAAAAACCCAATGGAATTAATACATTGAACAAGGAGTAGTTAAACCAAAAAGAAAAAATAAAAACGTCATCAACAGAAGAAGAATGCGATGACAGGAATAAATCAGTAATTTTCAGTAATAAATTTCAATGCAAATGACATCAAGTTCCTCATTAAAAGACACAGATTAGCAGGCTAGATCAAAAACCAAAACCCAACAGTCTGTTGTACTTAAGAAACTCATCTAATCCCAAAATAAATTCATAGACTAAAAATCAAAGGATGGAAAACAATATTACATGCACCAGGGCCCCCAAAGCAAGCAAGGATAGCAATTTTATTTTCAGACAAAGTGGACTTCAAGCAAAGATTGATCAGAAGAGGCAAAAAAGTTCATTACATATTAGTTAAGGGAACAATCCAATAGGAAAAGATAACAATTGTAAATATATATGCAACAAATAATTGGAGCAACTAACTTCATAAAACAAACACTGATGGGCATAAAAGGTCAAATAAACACTAACATGATCATAGTAGAGGACCTCAGTACTCCACCTTCACAAAGATACAGATTGATCAAACAAAAATCAACAAAGAAATATAAGAGATAAACTACACCTTTGAAGAAATGGACTTAATAGGTATCTATAGATTGTTCTACCTTACTATAACAAAATACAAATTCTCAGCAGCACAAAGAACTTTCTCCAAAATAGACCACATAAACTCCTTAAAGCATGCTTAAATATAAATAAAAGAATCAAAATCACCCCAGGAACACTGTCAGATCATAGTGTGTTGAAACTAGAAATCAATAACAAAAGAAACCACAGAAAATTTATAAACACCTGGAAACTTAATAACACACTCCTCAACACTCAATAGATCAGAGAAGAAATCAAGGAAGGAATTAAACAATTCCTGGACTGAAATGACACTGCTAGCACAACATGCCAGAACCTATAGGACACAAGGAAAGCAGTCCTAAGAGGAAAGTTTATTGCACTCAATGCTCAATTAGAAAGACAGATAATAGAGATGTTTCCTAGGTGCAACATACCAGGATGGAAGAGCAGGCAGTCTGGGGTGTCTGGAGCAGATGAAGGATGGAAGGTAGAACACTGCCTAGCATGTGTAAAGCCCTGGGTTCCATTCCCAGCACCATGGCAAAAAAAAATATATATTATGAGTCTTTTCTAAAATTAAGAAAATATTGATGGAAATACAGAAACTATTATCAGAATGGGTAATAAATTACATCGAAGTCCTTATTTATTGACTTTATCCCCCATCAGTTAATTCACACACAAGAGACTGAGTCTGTTTCCAAGCAGTAACTTCACAACATTTAAAGGTTTTTTCCTACAGTTTTATCTCTTGAAATATGAATGCACATTTCAAATCCATTACCTTTGATTTGATTACCATCACCATCTCTTTCTGCCCCATTTTTCCCCAGCAATCTCTTCCCAGACCTTAAATGTATTCAAGAAAAAGCAATGTAGATGCTAAGTGGTACTAAGATGAAGAGGTTAGTGAAAGCAAACCTCAAATTTTAACTTCAGAGCAATTTTAACAGAAGATCAATTTAACAACACCCCACCCCCACCCCCGCCAAACATGAGCTAAAAGATTCCCACAGCACCTCAGAGGAAGAAGCAGGTTGAGGAGACATTATTTCTATTTGCAGGTGAAGAAACACTTCATAGGGTAAGAAAAGCAGACTTTAACTGATTTTCAGAGATGAGATCAGATGCACTGGAGCATTGTTATGGAAGCCTGGTAAAGTTACACAGTAAAATAAATCTTTAAAAAAAACAATTCAGGGGCTTAAATGGAGATTTTCAAGTATTCAGTGTTAGTTTCTAAGGCACTATTGCTGACAGAGAAAACAAGGTGTGGATTTTGTGAGTGATGAAGTATGGAGATTGAGATCTACTCAGTCTATTAACTTTCTGGATTCTTGGCTGGGCAGGTGGAGGATACAGGAGCTTGCGTGGAAAGTTCCAGGAAACTCAGCAGCAGAGAACTTCAGCAGGCAATAAGCAGCCTCATGGAAAGATATCTCTGAGATGCATGGAAACCTGGCAGGAAGTCCATTTAGAGAAAAAGGGAGTCCTGACACAGACTCTTCCTCACTCCTTCAGGATACAAGAAAGTCTAGCAAGAGTCATGATCAAAGCAAAAGCATGTACTGAGTGATTGTTTGCTTAGGAAACCAAAGTGTCTTTCACTGGTCTGATGGGGCCACCATTTACTCAAAATTCTCAAGAAATCTCTTTTTAGAAGATTGAAACATACAAACTTAATACTTGAAAAGTAGTCAAAAGCAATAAATCTTTAAGGAAAAATATTTAAATGTTACTTCTGTGCTAAAGATTAGAAAGAACAGGATAAAAGAATCGTTTTTTATGATAAGCCAAATAAATAGGAAAACAATTACAGGCTTGACATCTCTAATCTGGACATCAAAAATCTGAAATACTCCAAAATCCTAAACATTTGCATGTTGACATGGCACCACAAATGGAAAATTTCACGCTTGACCTCATGGGACAGATTGGAGTCAAAACTCAGATGCATTCAAGTCTTTTGAGGGGTAGGGGTAGAATGTTATGGTTTGTATCTAGATGTCTCCCCAAATCCTCATGTGCTCATAGAAGGGGCTTTTTGGAGCTGGCTGGATCTAGGGTATGTGATACTGGGATTAAGGCTGTGGTACTAAATTAGTCCACTGATTGGAATTAGCATAGTTCAGGGTGGGGATTTAGCTCAGTGGTTCTGGCACCTGCCTCTCAAGCATAAGGTTCTGAGTTCAATCCCCAGTACCAAAAATCAGGAAGAAGAGTCATCTATAGGAGAGGAAAAATAGACAGAGAGGGGATACATACATATGGGAGAGAGAGACCGACTGTCTCATACTAATTTCACATTTTGTTAGGGAGCAATTTTCCCAAGGCTCCTCTGCTGATTCCTCTTTATCTGGTTAGCCAAAAATGGGTCATGTCTTGGTGTATCAGCCATTTTTACTGCAATAGCAAAGTGTTAAGGCTGGGTAATATATAAATGAAAGAACTTTCTTTAGTTCACAGTTTTGGAGGCTGAGTATAGACAGCATGGCACTGGCTCTGGGGAGTCCCCAGCTGCATCTCCTCCTGGTGGATGGCATCATGGGAGGGTTGTGTGTGAGAAGAAGGGCCTGTGTGGCAAGACAGAATGCCAGAGATCCTGGGAAGGGACCAGTCTTCTTCTTTTGTAATAACCCTGTCATGAGAACTAACAGAAATCCTATGAGACCTACATTAATTCCTTCAGAACACCACACCCCCATTGACCTCCCACCAGTCCCTGCCTCATAACAGTCTTGCCTCTTCTGAGGTCACCACACTGGGGACAAAGCTTCCACCATATGAGCCCCTGGGGGACAATCCATAGCACTTGGATTTTGTGGCAGGGAGGAAGGGGAGGGTGGCAGTTGGGTAGACAACCACGGTGCCCTCCACTCCTGATCATGTGCGATGTACCAAGTGCTCCAATCCTGCCTCTGCTGTGGGAAGGACAGACTGTCTAGAGCACTGGTGTTAATTACTCAATAATTTCAGACCATTTATAACATTCGAGGACGTGGATGCTGCTGCCATCTGCCTTCAGGCTGAAGTGGCCATGAGCAATGTCCACCTCGTTGTAGGACTGGCTTCGAAAGCCAGCTGTCTTCTACAAGGCTACCCAAGTCTCAGGTGGAACACACAATCATAGTCCTGGAGTTCTGACTCATTCTATATTTTTTGACTCCTTGCTCCCTACTGGGGAAGCTCTTTTGCCTTCCAGTCATATACCTCTCAGGACAAAATAAGAGCAGCACACGTCAAATGTGGCAATTACATACTTGGTTTTTCTAGAACTCAGAAAAAGGAGAACATAAGTGGTCTCAAGTGTTCAGAAAGGTCCTTATGGAAAAGTTGGTGAGGCCTTGGAGAATGGGAAGAATGTATACAGGTGAAGAAATGAGGGAGCAGGAAATTCCTGGCTCAGAAGAGCCTGAGAAAAGGCTTCCAGTTGGAAGGAGCAGGATGTGGAAGAGCCAGTTGTTCTTATCTTTTTGAGATTTATATGTTTTTCTCTTCAGAACTTGGAAAAAGATGCCCAAAGTTGAGAACATGCCAAACATCACCATTCATAATGCTACGATCAATCCAAACGTGACCTACATCCATTGGAAAGTGCATGGAGACTGGGTTACTCAGGTAAAAATACATCTCTTTCCAGTTGTGTCACATAAACAATCAAGTAAGAATAATATGCATGTGTATTCTTTAATAAGTCACCACTGCTCCTGTGACAATGTCCTAAACTTAGCTGGAAACAAACAAAAATTAATATTACATGAAATACACAGAACAGCACAAAGAATGATAAACAGCTGGTTTCTAGAAGCTAGTGAAATTAATCAATTTGAGCTTCCTGGTGGGACAGGTTTGGGGGTTTTGGGGTCTGAAGATATTAGGTGGGGTTTCCTTCCTTTTGTAGGAGTAACAGTCAACTCAATGACCAGAGTGCCTTAGGACTGATAATGGGATTCTATGCATGAGATTGGGCCCTTGAGAATTGTACTGGCTCTGAGAAGCTAAAGTAGTGCTTCTCAAGTGTATAATAAAACAAGACATTAGTTTTTATATTAAGAGAGCCCAGAAACCATATGTGAGTAGACATGGCAGCCCAAGGGGCAGGAAGGGGAGCAAGAGTCCTGGGTATTGATATGACAAGTGCATCCAACAAAGAAGCACAAAGTGCCAAAGATTTATCCCTCTTTATGAATACGTAAGGCTTACACCGCACAGAGAAGTTTCTAAATTAATAAGGCTTATGCAAGGAAAGAATGATAAGAAGTATTATAAAGCAAAAAACAAAATAGGAAAACCATCAAACTCATTTGATACATGAAAAGGAAAATTAAAGGTGAAGAAAAATTGGATCAAGAGAAAATAGCATTTATCTAAAAGAGACTAACAATATTTTGAACATAAATGGAGGAAAACAAAATATCAACCCTGCAGAACAAAAATGAGAATTAGGAAAACCAGACCAAAAAAACACAATAATCTGACTAAACAAGCACATGTAATACTATGATGTGCTTCTTAGGGGCGGTTGAAATGAGCTTCCTTTTTTTTCTTCACCTTCATTAGGTACAGTTTACATATTATAAATCCATCCATCTTACATGTACAGCTTATTGGTACAAAGTTTATTGAGTTGTAGAATTGTCACCATGATCCAATTTTGGAACATTTCTGTCATCTCATAAGATCCCTCCAACCCATTTCCACCCCAGCTCCTGGCAACCACTTATCTACTTCTTGCCCCTATGTTTATCTTTGGTAGCCCATTTCATGGGAGGATACCATACATGGCTTTTGTGTCTGGCTTTTTCTGTTGCACATAAGGGAGCCATTCTTATTAAGTGTGGAGATTGTGTTCTCCAGATCCCCATCTCCACCTCTGGACATCCCACCTCCTCTGTTTGGCTCTGTTCAGTCCTCCGTGCCACCAGAAGGCAAAAGGAACAATTCCAAGAAGCAGAACTAGTGCTACCTGAGGGCAGCTTATGTAGAGGGCTGGGGATGGGGAGAAGAGCCTGCACTGTTGGAAGAAAATAAAGCCAGAATAGTGTTGACATCAGTAGTGGAGACATGGAACCTGTTGCAAAGGGAGAGTGTATGGTAGGAGAGTTCTCCAGCTCCAGCTGTCTTGTTCGGCCTCGTGACTCAGGAAGTATGTTCATGACCTTGATTTCTGGGGAGAATGCCACATGAGCCACCTTGGGGGACCCTTCTCCAGCAGAGGAAAGATGCAAGGCAATTCCAGGGGCCTGCAATGTTCTGCTCTCCAGCCACTCAGTCCTGTTGTTCTGGATCTTAAACTCCAGATATCCCCTTTCCCCTCTGAACATACCTGCCTTCTTTCCATCCCTTTGGGTCTCTGGTTTTCCACTGCATAAGGGTTAGAACCAAAGGTCATCTTCCTTGCAGTCACTTCTGAGCTTAGCATTGTGCCTGCAACAACTAGATGATGAGAAAATGTATTACCCTTGCAGCTCAACTGTCATTCTACCAATACTCTTATGGCTTATCCGATTTACCACTCAGACTCGTTTTTTATTCATTAAACTTATTTGTACATTTTAGGTATACAATATTAAATTTGTACCTTTACATGATATATCTTGGTGTGAGAAACTGAGAGTGTAAATAAGGATCAAACTGTATAATGAGTAATGATAAATAGGAAGAAAGGGTCCAAAGGGAAAGGGGAAGTGGGAGGGGCAGGGGAAAGGAAAGAAAGGAAAGGAATAAATATGAGAAAAGGAAAAAACGGAAACAAAGTTTTTGTAAATAGGGAGGGGTAGAGAGATTGAAAAGAAGGCAGGGGAATGGGGAAAAAATAAGGACCACTCATACTCTTAACAAGGACTTCCACTGGAAGAGAGGGTGGCCTGGGGGGAAAACTCAAATTCCACCAAATCTGGTTCTTCACTCTTGACATGGCCCCGGCTGTCCATTACGGTTCTGCCCCAAAGCCCTGGCTTACCAGTCCTCACACACTTTGTGAGCCTAGCTCTTGATTTTCAAAAGTGGGAAAGTCTATGCCTCCCAGTATGATACTCAACATTACTTCTAATGTAAAGATGATTTCTAGGGAAGGATAGTTTTCTGTGTAAAACCCCCTGCAGCATTCAGATTTTCTCAGAACAACTAAAATAGGCAGCAGAAACAGCAGAGCAGTCTGGCAGACAGGATGCCCAGGATTGTATGTTCTGGTGTTAGCCTCAAGCAGTGCAAGGGGAAGGGACCAGGATGCACTCTGCACTCCACCAGGCCACCCACACAAATGGGTGCTTTCGAAAAATGTTCCTGTCCTCTAAACAAGTGGTTCTTTTCTCCCTCTAACATGTTTGGAAAGAATGCTTTAAACAATATTGCAAACTCTCACTTAACCTGGTGGGTGACCATCGTATTAATTAGTGTTTTCTCACTTTTTTTATTTCTAGCTGAACTACTATGATTCTATGAAAGCCATCATTTCCAGCTCCAACCACAAGCCCATGGCTCTAGTAATAAGTACTGCTCCCACTCTGTCACATGTGTGATGTTCTCTTTCTGGGGGTCAGGTCCTTGTAGGTCCACCCTTTATTGTCTCTACATTGCAATGGGCATCCCATACTCTGCTAATAACTCCTGATGTGGCCCCACAATGGGACCACCTCCATCGTTTACTGTGTCCTTAGTTTCCGAAGCCTCAAACAAGGTTTAGGAGATGGAGGGAGGGAGGAGGGAGAGAGAAAAAAAGAGATAGAAAGTGTTGGAAAGAGAAAGAAAGGGAGGGAGGGAAGATGCCACCATTTGAGTGCCTTTAATATGTTACATGATATTAAATATACAGGGATATCAATATGGAACAGTCGGTGTGGGGCATTTATATAGCAGACTTGGGAATTTATAAGAATTCAAAAAGCAAAAAAAAAAAAAAAAGAATTCAAAAAGCATGAAGACTCAGCACCTGAAGACACACGGAATTTCTGGAAGCTAGACTTAGACTAAGTGGATGCCGAGGAAAAGGCCAAGGGAGAGCCCAGCTCCCTCATTTTAGGGATGATGTCTTAGCCTATTTTCTGTTGCTGTAACAGAATACCATAAATTGGGTAACTTATGAAGAAAAGTTTATATTGGCTCATGATGCTTAAGCCTGGAAGTCCAGAAGCACAGCAACAGCATCTGGAGAGAGGTTTCATGCTACATTATCTCATGGTGGAAAAGTGGAAGGGTAAGAGAGAGAGCATGTGGAAGAGCTCACTTTTATAACAAAATCTTCCAGGAGAACTAATCCACTCTCGAGAAAATGCCCTTAGTCCATTCTTGAATGTGATACACTCCCAGCCTAAACACCTCCCACTAGGCCCCAGCTCTCCTGACACCTGACCTGGGAATTAAGGTGCTAACACATAAAGTTTTAGGAGACACACTCAAATAACAGCCCCAGTGAGCAGCTAAGCCTGGACATGGATTTGACCAAGCTGATCTTGGGTCTTATGCTACTCATGGGGGAATCATTTCATCTGGACTAGACTGAGGACATACATCTCATCATTGAGTAGGTTTTAAGGGGGCAAGCTGGTCCATATTTGAAACAGGAATCCAATCCCTTTTATGAGAGACCCTTTCCTAAGTACCAACTCATGGTCTGAAATAGATGCAGCCTTCTGCCTGGTCCTGGAGCTTCCTGATTGGAATATTTCTTTAATTTCCACAGACTCTGTCCTATGTGCCTTACATGTTACCATATTTAATCACCATAACAATTTTATGGCTTACATTCCACTACTCATTTCATCTCACAAATGAGTCAGATAAACTACAAAAATAATTAGGATACTGTTCAGAGGTTTTGGTATTGTGCTGACAGGAATTCAACTCAAACTGAATTAAGCAAACAGAAGAATTTTGGGAATGGCTCATGTCACATATGAAGACCAGGAAAGCAAAACATCTCCACATTGAAGAATAGCAGGAGCAAGGACTCAAATGCTGCTCAGTCTCTGAGTCTCTCACCTGATTTCTTCTGCACACTAGTTCCCTTACATAGTAGCGAGCCCATGTCCTACACAGCTTTGCCACCAACAGTGGCTGGCTGACACCCTTGGTCCCTGTGCAACTACCCTAGGAAAGGTCTCACTGAAACAATATGACCAGCTGTAGGACAATCATGATTAAACTGATCCATGAAGATCAGGGGCCATAAGAACTGGAAGTGCCCATTGAAACTGCAAGAGTACAAGAAGGATGTACTTTCCAGAAATGGGGACTTGGAGGAAAGATTTACTAATGACCTAAAAAAAAAAAATGACTACTGCATAGAGTCCTACTCCCTTTCTCAGAATGGAAGGCCAAGTGCTGGAACCCAAAGCCTGTGCATTCAACCCTTGGATAAACAGCAAAGGGAGTGTGATGGAAATGCAGAGTCTTGGGCCCCACCCCAGCAGTGGATCAGAATCTGCATTTAAACAAGCTGCACCAACTTGTTTGCATGCTAAAGTCAGAGAGGTATTCTCTCATCACAATGATATACTAACATTTTTAAATTACTTACCCCCTGAAAGCCTTCTTAATTCCTCATACTTACTTCATTAAACTTCATAATTATTCTGTGAAGCTCTTGAGAGTATGTTGGAAAGCCCCATCCAATTATTCAACATCACCATCATCATATTTAATTTTCAAGTTGATACTGATGATAATTCTTTACATATGTCTGGCACTTGCTAATTTAAAGTAATTTTCATATTTGTCAGTGGTTCTCAGTTTGGGGTACCACTGAAATTATCTGGGGACTTTATAAAATCTGGTCTCTTGGATTTTATTTTCAGAGATGCTGACATAATTGGTCTGGGATAAAGCCTGGGCATGGAAACTTTCAGAAGCTCTAGCAATGACTCCAATATGCATCCAACAGTTCAAGAAAGTATGGCCTAAGCATCTGTAACTTTTTAGATGCTTCTTTTTCACTTTAATTTGCAGTCAAGTTCAAGAACCAATTGTGTATATTACATTATTTGATCTTCGCAGTGGTCAAGGGAGGTATGAATTATGTACATCCTCATTTTACAAATGAGGACACGTAAGCCTAGGTGAGTTTGCCTGCCGGGTCACTTAACTGCAAAAGGTAGAACGGGCTGGACTCCAGTCTTCCTGACTCTAAAGCCAGTGTACCACCTGCAATCCTACACTCAGGTTGTTAAAGGCCTTCAGGGTCTGGGGCCTATTCTGAGACAGCCTAGTTTCAAAGGGATCTTCTCGTCTTGGACCAGAATAAGTCTGTGCTGCCAGAGAAAAGAAATGCACTGAGAAAGTTGGTAGTAGAAGCTGCCTGTCCTGGTGTCTTAAGATCTAGGGCTGGACTCCCTCTATACTTGGGGCAATGGCAGCTTCAGGGAGGAATCTGTGAGGAGCCAGACACAGACACTAGCATCTGCTGCCCAGCCAGCCCCACAGATGAGACAGGAGAAGCAGAGAAGTGGTTGAGGTTGGAGTTGTATAGACAGTCTCATGCCACATCATAATGTCCCACTCAAGGACAGACCACACCTACAATGGTAGTCTCAAAAGGTTATAATGAAGCTGAGAAACTCCCATCGCCTGATGATATCATAGCTGCCAAGATGTCATAATGCAACACATTACTCATGTTTGTGGTGATGTTGGTACAACAAACCTACTCTACTACCAGTTGTATAAAAGCATAGAACGTGCAATTTTTATTTATTTTTTATTTATTTATTTTTTGGTACGAGGGATCAAACTCAGGACCTTGAGCTTGGCAGGCAGGCACGGCATCACTGAGCTACATCCCCGGCCCCAGCACATGCAATTTTTTAATGCTTGATAATGATAGAAACAATTATGTTACTGGTTTATATATTTACTATACTATGCTCTTATTGTTATTTTAGAGTACTCCTACTTATTAAAAAAACGTATGCCGTGTTCCAAGGGCAGCAGCCTCACATAGTTACCTAACTTTTGATTGTATCAAGAGGTCACATGGAGTAACTGACCCATACACACCACGATGTTAGCAAAATGAAATACCTAATGATCCTTCTGAGGACACGTCCCTGCTGCTAAGTGCTGCTTCTAACTACCTGCTGTCCCTTCTGCTCTTTCTCTCTGCTGCACCTGAGATCCGCCCCTAGACTTAAAGGGACTAGTTTGAGCTCACCAAACAGTGCCTTTGTAATGCATAAAATATTTAACACATGTTTAAATGACTCGGAAGTCAGTCACCCACATAATAAGGTAAGCTATTTCTTTTTTATGCTTTCCAGCCCAGCTGAGCCGGTGTGTTTCTGAGCCTTTGGGAAGGCTGAAATCCTAGGTTTTCCCTTACCTTAATCCCTTAAAATCTAATTCCATTTGCTACTGAGCATCATGGAGAATCAATAATGACTCATACCATCATCTAAGCCTCCTATGACACACTGCCTTGCATTTGTCTTTATAGGAATCATCCCATGGTCTCTTCCAGTTCCCTGATTCACACCCTGAGAGTTCAAGCTGACTTTCAAGGAAACCTTTTATAAATTTTCTGATTCACTGATATTTAAATTACCAAAGTGTTGGACTTGCAGTAGTTAAGTTTCTTGGGAACTTTAATTGGACTTCTTGGAACTGGGAAATTTGGCTTTCTAGAATGCTGATGGATATGAATTCTAAGAAACTGAAATTCAGCTTTTGGAGGCTAAAGCAACTCAAAATTCAGTATTTGTTTGGGAAAATCAAAAGCAGTGACTCAAAAGCAAAGACCACCAAGTTCTAGCCCTGGTTTAACTACTAACAGAGCTGAGATGTTGGCTGTGATGTTTCTCCTCTAGTTCAGTAAGTGCTAAAGTTTGGATGTGACTTGAATGTGTCCTGCAAAGGTTCATGTGATGAAGGCTTGGTCCCCCATAGGACAGGATTAAGAGATCATGGAGCAGGGCTGGGGATTTAGCTCAGTGGTTTCACCACCTCCTGTGCAAGCGGAAGGACCCGAGTTGGATCCCTGGTACCAAAAAAAAAAAAGAGATCATGGAACCTTTGAGGCGAGGCCTAGCAGAAGGTGGCTACATTATTTTTGGAGACATCACCCTTGGAAAGAATTAATGTAGCTCTTGTGGCACCCAAGAGAATGAGTTGTTATAAAAAGAGCAATATTGGCCCCTCCCTGTCCTCTGGCTTCCTGTCTCTCTTACACACATGTTCCCATTATGGTGCCATCCACCATGTTGTATTGCAGTCAAAAGAGCCCTCACCAGATGCTGAGAAGATGGCTGCCCAATCTTGGACTTTCAGCTTCAAAGATGTGATCTAAATAACCTCTTTATTTACTAAGTACTCAGTTTCAGGTATTTTGTGACAGCAACAGAAAGCAGACTAATATAATAAGAAAGTTGGACACAAGCTCTAAGGAAGCTTCCAGCTCAGATTCAGAGTCCTCACTCTGCTGAAAGAGTCTTTATTCATCCTTCCTCCTTACATCACAGAAATAGAGGCTATTAAAATTGCTTACTGCTCCAAACTACTGATTTCATCAAATAAGAATCTCTTGAGAGCTACAAATCCATATTATAGAAGGATTAGTCCCCACATCAACATCATTCTAGTGACTTTTTTTTTTTGGTACTGGAGATCAAACTCGGGTCCTTGTGATTGTGCTGCAGACGGCAAAACCACTGAGCTAAATGCCTGGCCCTCTAGTGACTTTTTATTGGGTGTTTACAATATGCCTGGCATGAATCTAAGGTAAGAATATTGAAAATCAGAGAACCTTTGGACTGAAACTTCTGGAAAGAGTTGCCTACAATTCCTTTCCAATTCCTTTCCTCTCATTCTCTTAAAGAACCACCCTAACCTTGCCTTTGGTCACCATCACCACCAAATTTACTCTTTTTTTTTTTCTTAAACTCTTTTATTGGTACATTTTAGGTAAACAATACATTTACATTTATCTTTGGGTGCTTGTACCTGTACATGATGTATCTTGGTTCTTATTTTTTCCCCATTACCTATGCGCCCTTCACCCCTAAACTCTTCCCTATTTACATACTTTGTTTCCATTTTTTTTCTTTTCTTATAATTTTTCCTTTCCATTCTTTCCTTTCCCCTTCCCCTCCCACCACCCCTACCCCTTTGGACCTTTTCCAATTTCAAAGTATCATTTATTAGTTATTAATCCTTTTAGTCCTTATTTATACTCTCAGTTTCTCACATTAGAGAAACTATTCGGTATTTACACGTGTGTCTTATTTATTTCACTTACGTGTACGGCCTCAATATGCATCCATTTAGCTATAAATGACTTCTAGTTTCTTTATGGCTGAGTAGTACTCCATTTTATAAAAAAAACCTTGAGATTCCACCTCACTCCAGAAAGAGTGGCTGCTATCAAGAAATCAACCAACAACAAATGCTGGCAGGGGTGTGGAGAGAAAGCAACTCTTCTCCATTGTTGGTGGGAGTGCAGACTGGTGCAACCACTATGGAAATCAGTGTGGAGATACCTCAAAGAACTAGGGCTGGAGGTCCCATTTGACCCAGCTATTTCCCTGCTGGGTATTTTCCCAAAAGAATTAAAAGAATCATACCATAGTGATATATGTGCACCCATGTTTACAGATATATGTGCACCTATGTTTATTGTGGCACAGTTTGTAATAGCTAAAGCTTGGAAACAGCCCAAGTGCCCATCAACTGGAAACTGGATAAAGATGTGGTTTTTTAACAAAATTACTCTTTTAAGAGTCCCATTGTCTCTCATGTTACCAATTCCACTGACTCATATTCCTCTCATTTCTCTCTCTGTATTTGAAATGCCTGACCACTCTGGCTTCCTTCATCCACTTCTCTCACTGGGTTTCAAAATCCCAACCTCTTCTGGTTTTCCTTCCATCCCACCAGTTATTCTATCTCCATGTTCCTTGCTTATTTCTCTACTTCCTCTTGATTCGATATTAGAGCCCCCAGTGTTAAGTTCTTGGTCATCTTCTCTTCCATGTTCATATCATTCTCTTGGTTACCTCCTCATTTGCCACCAATGTGTTGTCCATTCCCAACCAATATCTCTAGTCCAGCCTCCTCTGGCATTTCCAGTTGCCTTGGCTCCCTGTGGACCTCTAATAGATAATGGACATCAAAATTAAGTCCAAACCTGAATTCAGATCTTCCTCATACCCGTTTCACATCTTCTCCATCTCAGTTGGTATTTAGTCCATCTTTCCAGTTTCTCAGGCCAAAAACCTAGCGGCCACCTTTAACTACTGTCTCTCATGACTCACACCCAACCTGTTGGCTCCATGTTCATAATACACTTAGAATCTGGCTGTTTCTCACCAGCTGCACTCCTATCAATAAAAATCACTATCTTCTTTTCTTTAGATTCCTGTGACAGCTTCCTACCTGGTCTCCCTGCTTCCATCCACTTCCACATTCTGTTCTCTGCACAGTAGCCAGAGACTATGTAAAACTAGAAGTCATGTTCTTCCAAATCCTCTGCGGGCCCCTAGGGTCTTACTCAAGACCCTGTGTGATTCACCCCAGTTCTTACCTCTTTGGCCTCATCTGCTTTCATCTCTCATTCAATCTTTTCCAATCACACCAGTCTCCTTGTTTATATATTTGGGCACTTTTCCTGGTGTCTTCCTAGAAGGTTTTCCACAAATGTGCTTAGAGATTACTCCCCATTGTTTGCAAGTCTTTGCTCAAATGGCTCTTCTCACCTTCTACCCTGCGTGCTTTATTATATACTGGAACTACCCTCTTGCTCCTGGTGTTCTATCTTCCTTGCTTTTTTTCCCCTTGTCTAAACTCATACATAGATATCCTATATAATTTACCTATTATCCTTGTTGCTCACAGTCTTCTTCCCTCCATGCTAGGGATTCTTGTCTGTTTTGCTTACCGTTATACCTCCTGTGCTTAGAACAATGTGTGACACCTGATAGGTGTTCAATAAATATCTGTTAAGTGAATGTATCCGTGAAGTCAGAATTCAGACTCACATCCATCTCGCTCACAAACAGTGCTCTGAAGTATCATAATCCAGGAGAACCAGAACACTGTAGGGAAAGCTTGGCAAATGTCTTCCTCCTGTCTCCTCTCTCTGTTGGCCTGGTCCCAGCTTATCCCCACAGTTCTCCACACTCAGGCGGCTGCTACAGTCAATTGTGTGTGTTCACTCTGAGTGCTAGCACCCACCGTCACCCTTCAGTTGTTGCCAGAGTCATAACCCCACTGGGAAACAAGGAGTTGATTCCCTCAATTCTGTGACTCCCCTTAAATAGTTCTCATCTCACCTTAGGCAAGAGCCTGTTGATAACATTTTCTAGATCTTCCTTTATGGACTCCTGGTTTATGGTTTCAAAGATTGGTTTATGGTCAGCCACTTATTCCCAAATAGACTTACATGGGCGGTGAGGGGGGCGGGGATGTAACAGAGGAAACCAACAACTGTCCACAGAGTTCAGGAATTAGGAAGTATTTTCCAGTGCTTTTGTTTATTTAAGGCAGGAATCCACCTTGAATGTCTTGCTTTCTGCAACTAGGAACAAAGTTTGATTTTGTGACCACAGATTCATGGGCTCCTACTATACAAAGAAAGGTGGTGGAGAAAGGGGGTAAAATATAGGGAAGGCTAGGCAAGATCCCCAAATCCATCTTGAATCAGGAAGAGTGAAATTCTGAGCTTGGGGGAACACACCCACCTTTTTGCCAACCCCGTGGGACTCCTATGCCTGTGGAGAGGGCGAATGAGTCTGTCCTGATGCTAAGAGCCACAGTGAGTACTCAGAATTAACCTTCCACCAAGACCCCAGTTCCTGAAGATTTACCTGCTACTAGTTAGTGTGCTGGAGGTCTGAACCTGCCTTGAATCTGCACGGAGTTTCCATGGTGATGACTTAAACTTTTCATCATCCTTCCTTCAGACCTTAGAGGAGAGCTATGCACTCTGGTTTCCATGACAACTACTTAAACATGTATCTATGTCTGGCTCTGTTGGAAAAAGAAGTGCTAGAGATCATGCAAATGAACTAGCTGCTCTCCCTCTGCTTGAAAAAAGTAAAATGAAAATGAAGTGACACACCTGCTTAGAAGTTTCTGGTCTCTGTTCATAACAAGAAGGGTGAACGTGTCAAACTGCTGTTGGAGGTGGGTGCCCTGCATCTCTCTGACACAGTGCTCATCCAGATTCTTGGTTCACTATGCCATCTTATGTAATTATCTGTGCTCACCACTTACCCCTCCCCTCTGCCTGGCAGCTGAAGAGCTTCAAGTTCATGGCTGTTTACCTTCCTACTGCATACATAGTAAAGGAGGAAGGGAAAAATAGGCCAGAGTGACTGGCCAACCACCCTACCCAACCCAGCCCTTGGCCACAGGGGAAAGATACCATGGGCCTCAGGATTGTCACCTCAATTCACTGTCAATATGTTATCTAGAGGTGGCCTAGGAGTCAGAGTATAGCCCCAGGTAATGTGGAAATCATGCACATAGTCATTTGGAAATGACTCCCTGTTCCCTAGTGGCCCTCGTGAAATAGAATGCAGGCACCCCTTACCTCGGAGCACTGGGCCAGTCAACAGGAAAGCACTCTGGTGCAGTCAAAAGGTGAGAGTCACTACCACCTTCCTGGATATGTCTCTGTACTCCACTTCAGTGAAGTACTCCTAAGCCAGAGGTAGCAGTGGGCTGACAAGCAGAATACTTAAAACACGTTTGGAAACTAGGTGCCAATATTTAAAGTTCTCAAAGTTTCTAATGAAAATAGAGACTTCCCATTTCTCTTGAAAATCTAGAAGACCTGCATCAGAGTTCCACTGTTTGTAGGACAGAGCAGCGCCTCTCCTTACAAACAAAGTGTGCACCTGCCTTGGTGGTGCTTTGCTGAATTGCAATCTCTCTCTGATTCTTGGGAAACAATTGAACTTGGAACTTGTGATAACAGGCAGAACAACACTCAAAACCAATTGTCCTTTAGCTATGAGTTGAAGTTGCAAACAGTGAGAAAGAGGACTCCATAGTGAGAAAGGACTCCTATTTGGGGACGGGTGGGAAGGGAAGCTGAAAATTACTCTTCAACTTTCTTCTATGACCCTTTCACTCACCTTGGGCATGGCTGAGGTTGGTAATCTGGGTGAGCCAGATGGTAGAGACGGGAAAGGTCCTGAAGAAATGTACTGAGATTTTCCTTCATGGGTGATCTACCACTGAGACTCCTGTCTGAAACCTACAAGATGACCATTGATTGCTTCTATGTGATGCAACCACTTTTATTCTATTGATCAGCAGATTCATAACTCAGTAAGTTGTTTGGTGGAAAATATCCATTAAAATAATTGTAGGGCACAATGGTCTCGTAGGTGGATGGAACTGGTAAGTCAACTCAATGAGTCACAATGGAAGAGTTATATGGTCATGAGTTTGGTGCTCGGTTCCACAATTTTCTTGATCATAAGTTTCTTAACCTCTTTCTTAACTGTAATATGGAGGTCACCCAGTTTCTATTGGGTTCAAATAAGGTTGTAGGAGAGGATTTGGCGCTGGGTTGAGATTTAATATGTTAGTTTCTTCCAAACGAGATCACCTTCTTCTATTCCTCATGGTGATTACGTTACCTCTATTCCTCAGGTGATTATTCCTGGTCTTTTGTGGAAAAGGGGGAGGAAATAAAAATCTTGCTTTTTTATTCACATCATTTTTATTCTTTAGACTATCTATAGTTTAACACCTGAGAGAAGAAAAAATAGTCATTACTGAAAATGAACCTGGGACCTTTAAAAGTTATCAACATGTCAGGAAATTGACAGTGAAACTGTGTTTTGTTTTTCTGTGAATATTTTTAGGGTGCACTATGGGAACAACAAATGTCAAACAAAAGATGAAAGAGATAAGGAATGTTAGAAAAGCTGCCAAGATGAGAAAAGGCCAAGCATTGCCCCAAAGGGGAGCAGAATGTGATCAAACAGTGTTTCGCATCCATAAAGGAGTCAAGGCATTTTCATTCTGTAAGAGAAAGAATTTGCTGCTGACAGGTGGAATGGATAGAATAATTAGAGCCTGGAATCCTTATCTGCCTGGGTAAGTTGTCTTTATCCCACCAAGAATGTCATTGATGTGGTAAAGCATGTGAAAGCCGGACTGGTGATTCTCTGTTAGAATAATTTAGAACCTCTGTCTAAAAGTAATCTTCTGTTTGTGGCCTTGACAGACTCATTCCTTGGGGTGAATTACAATGCATTTAAAATGTAAATACCTTGCCAGGACAAAGAGGCAGTGTGGAGGCATCATTCGCCCACATCTCATGATTTTTGTTAATCTCATTACTATCATCCCAACAATGAACCTTGATCAGCTACAAAGTGTAATTCAGGATTTTGATGTGTAATCATTGCACTTTTCAGTCCAAGTTGCTCAGATGGCCCCAAGTATGCACTCAGTTCTCCACGGGGGTTGTTTAGCCCCATCAAAATTAATGACTCTACCATCCCTAAGGTATAGCATAATTGGCATAAAAGGGAAGGGGTAACTGACTTAAGGAACCAGGGATTGCTCTATAAAGTCTGGACGTGGGGCTGCAGGGTAGCAAGCAGCATAACATTGAAGGTTCATTTCCCTCTTCCCTCCTCCCCTCCTCTGACTCTTCAGAGTCAGGCATGTATCCTTCATGGTAGACCCTACTGAGCAAGTGCTCAAGGAGCACTTCCTTGACAATAACAGTAACTACCATTCTATCTAGCACCTACTTTGTTCCAGGTACTGTGCAACATGTATATATATCATCTCTGATCTTCACATCAAGCCCTACTGACAAATGCAGAAACAGGAGCTCAGAAAAGTTTAACAACTTCTTGGAAGTGATAACAGTCAGGCTTCAAAGGCAGGTTTGCCATTTCCACTGAGAAGTGTTGGAGATGGAAGGAAAATAGAAAATGAGGAGTTGATTTTCCTGTGTTGATAATGGGGATTCAGGGATGAATACAAGTCACATAGGAAATGCTAAGGTTCCTGGCTAAGCTGCTCTTCCAAGCATCCACAGGGCCCACAAGGTTACCTTGTGCCCCTCAGTAGTTGTGTTCATCAACCTTCTGTTGCCATGACAAGTACCTGAGAAAAACAACTCAAAGGGGAAAAGGTTTATTTTGGCTGGTGGTCTCAGTCTATGACCAGCCAACTCAATTGCTTTAGGCCAGTGGTGAGCATAAACATCACGTAGCAGAGCATAGCGCAGAAAAGTTGCTCACCTCGTTGCATCCAGGAAGCAGAAAGGGCAAGTGAGCCAGAGCTAAAGAGAAGAGACAAGGACAAGGCATAGTCTACAAGGTCATGGCCCCTGACCCACTCCCCTAAATGAAGCCCCACCTTCTAAACCCCATGACCTCTCATTAATACTATCAAATTAGGTGGATAAATCCATGGATTTATAAATCAATGAAGTTAGATCCTTTATGATCCACTCACCTTCCAAAAGCCCACCAGCAACCAAACCTTCAACAAAATGAGGCTTTATCCCCCCTAATATTGGGGTTGAACCAAGGGTTAATGTAATGTACAGGGTCTTTTTTATTTTTATTTTGAGACAGAGTCTCACTAGGTCACTGAGTTGTCCAGGCTGGGCTTGAACTTACAATTCTCCTTAGCTCAGCCTTCCAGAGTACTGGTATTACAGACATGTGCTACCATACCTGATTCACAATGGGCCTATTGGGGAACATTTTAGATAAGAATCAGGCAGTGGTGCAGGTGGTCACTGAGACTGTGCAGTGCAGCAGGTAAGCACACTGGGTCTGGTCATTCCCCTGTCACTTTTGAGCCAGGTGAATATGACCAAGTACTGAAACCTCAGTTTTCCTGTTTCTAATGGTGATCTCAAGGGGACCCACCTCCTAGAGTAGTAATGAAGATTAAAAATGAAATAATCCACATATAAAACTCAGTACAGTATCAGATACATAATAAGTAAAAAATAAAAATCATTTACTACCCACTTCTATCATGTTAGACTCCCATTTGTCTAGTAGTTGAAAACAACTTACTTAATTATAAAAAGACTGTGTTCTCTCCCTTAACCTCAGCCCTGCCTCTCTATTCCTTCCCTCTTCACCCTTCCATTGCACCAGCCCTAAGACCTTGCAAAGGTACTGTGATCCCTCAGAATTCCTTAACTTATATTACAAAGCCCTTCACTGCAATCTGCATAAAGTGACAACCTGCCATGGAATACATTCCCACCCCACCCTGGGGTCTTCCTTGCATATTCCTTTTATATTGCTATTGTTAACAGTTGGGAAAACAAAGCCCAAAGCTTCCTCTCACCCAGAGTTCTGTTGCTATAACTGGGTATTATTTGCTTCAGTCCTTTTGTCACACATGATATATACTTGTGTAATTTCAGAAGGAAACAGCACCTTCCTCCAGGCAGAATAGAACTGTCAAATCTGGGCCAAGTTTATTTTTGCATTTTTATTTCAAAATAGACAGAACTGCTTTGTGTTCATCTGTTCTTTTTTCATTTTAGAAAACCAACAGGTATGCTGAGAAGCCACACAGCTCCAGTGATCTACATCCACACAGTTTCTGAGAATAACGAAATATTTTCCGCGTCCACTGACAACACCATTAAGGTCTTTCCCTTTTATGTTTGATACTTGCAACCTCTAATCCAGTTTCAGACAGAGAAGATATTCCCTTCATGTTTGACAGCATGTGGGGCCTCTCATCTGGGTAGATGTTCACAAGGTATTTACATGTATCCCTTTGCTCCAGATAGGGTGTGAGCAGGCAATTGAATATTAAGAAGTTTTCTGTGCCTGGCATTATGTGTAAGATTAAGTAGATCTTCCAGCATTTAAGCCCCTGCTTACACACTGTCCAAATATTCCCTGTCCCAAATACTCTCTGTTTTGGGAGGATGGAGAAGGGAACCGGAGGACAGAATGTGAACCCCCAGGAGGCAGCAGTCCCTTGCCATCAGTGGTTATCTCTACCTTTGCAATACACACAAAACAAATGGGTCCTTTCCAAAATGTCACCTGTAGGACTTAGAATTTGAACATTTCTGACCCTGGTAGAAGTAGTAACATCACTGTTTCAATTTGTTTGCCTTCACATCTCTCTTTATGCCAAAGGTCCTATTTATCTCAAATTTGGTTATCCTATGACCTTCACAATCCACTGCTTCTTATACAAAAAGAGGTCATATATTTTTTTCATCTGTCATTTCACTTTACTTGCTTTTTCAGTAAGTATGACAAGTTTTCACCTCTTTCACCATTTACAATTTACCTTCTCTACTAGACTGTCCTGAGGCCAGAGGGAGGGAATTAGGGGTGAATCAGTGGGATGTGGGAACCTTAAGAAGGAGACCATTGTCACTGCTTTGTATTAATATGTAAACTTGCTCCTGACCACTCACAGCATAAATGATTGATAGATGCTGTAGGCTGAACTCTGTACCTTCCCTAAATTTTATTTGTTGAAATCTTAACCCTCAGGGTTCAGAATGTAACTATATTTAGATACAGGCCCTTTAAAAAAGGAATGAGTTCTGTTAAATGAGGTCATTATGGTGGACCCTAATCCACTATGGTTTGAACCCTTCCAAAGAGGAGATTAAGAAAATCACAGATTTAGGAGTGACCATCATAGCAAGAAGACAAACATATTGCCTTCTGCAAGCCAAGGAGAAAGAGGCTTCATAGGTGTTCTGCTCACGTCTTGATCTTGGGCTTCTAACCTCTAGAACTGTGAGAAACTAAATTTCTGTTAGTTAAAAACTAACTAAATTTCTGTTGTTATGGCAACCCTAGGAAACTAATAAAACACATTTACCTATTCTGTGATCATAGGAGCAGGCCTCATTCATTTATTCAACAAACTGATGGAGTGCCTATCATGTGCCAAGTAGTGTCCTGGGTATAGGAGATATAGTGAAGAAATAGTCAAAATTTCCTGCTTTCATGGAGGTTATACTCTGAAGTTGGGAGGAAGGCATGCAGAAAATTAAATAAATAAATATATAAATAAATAAATGAAATAGTAAATATATTAGCTGGTGACAAGTACAATGGAGAACAAACACCAAGATAGGCAGGGAGAGCTAGGAAAATTTTGTTTCTATTTCCTATGCATTGGTTAGGAATGACTACACTAAGTTGACATTTAAGAAAAGGCCTAGAAGGAATGAGGTGGCAAGCCATGCCTACACCTGCCAAAAAAAAAAGCATACTACAGGCACAGAAAATGACCAGTGCAAAGGCCCTGAGCAGAGGACCAGGTAAAAGATGAGATGGGACTAGAAATGGGATAAAATGAGGGAAATGGGTTGTGGAAGATCACCTAGCCTGTGTAAGGACTTTGGCTTGTTGTCATTTCATTGCATTTCTTGGAGATGTGAGACATAGGAGAGACATAATATAACCTCCATTTTAGCAGGGATTTCATGCTGCTGTGCTGCTAATGGAGCCCAGGGCGGTCAGAGCTGAAGCAGGGAGATAGCCTGAGTGAGAGATGCTGCTGCTCTGCACGGGGTGGCCACAGTGGGGCTGGAGACAAGTGATGTGGATGTGAATCCCAGATCAACAATCTTTATTCATAACTCCAAACTTTAAAAAGCCCTGATGACTAGGTTTCTTTCACTAAGATTGAGCCATATTCATTTGGCAGAGGAACACAAGCTGAACTGACTTGGTTTAACAGTCTTTATCCCATTTCTAATGATTATTCATGTGCTTGGTTATAGAAATATAAATGTGTCTGATTCTGGGGAGCTGCCACAGAATCCATTGTGGGTGGTTATGTCTTCATGACCTTTAAAAATTGAAAACCATCTGAATTCCAAAACATACTGAAAGTAAAGGCAAGAGGATTTGGTGATGTTTTAGAGAAGTTTCTCAAAGGAAGAGACAAAACACAAAAGCTTGGCATAATGGACTATATGAGATGCATCTAAGGCACAGCTTAGGTAGAAATTTTAGGCATAAATAAAAAAGATATTAAATCAACAGCATTACTTTCCACATAAAGATAGCTGAAAAAGAAGACCAAACTATACCAAGCAAATCCAGGAAGTAAATAATAAAGACAAGAGTGAAAATTAATGATATAGAGAATAGGAAAACAATGGAGAAAATCAACAGGCCCAAAAGTTAGTTCTTTAAAAATAGCAACAAAATTGATAGAGCTTTACCTACACTTATCAATAAAAGAAAGGACAAGATTCAAATCTAAAATAAAAAATGAATTGCTTCTCGGCCTTTTGGCTAAGATCAAGTATAAAATCAAAAATGAAACAGGGAACAGATTCCACCGCTCCCAGGGCAGAGGACATGAGCCAATCCCAGCACCCAGGAGGAGGCTCCCAGGCTGCCATTCCACCGCTCCTAGGGCAGAGGAGGTGAGCTGCACCAGTGCCAGCAGCACTCCTCCTCCACCATGGAAGTGAGAAGACACATAAACAAGCCTCAAAACCAGACTTCCAGATCACATACAACAACCCCAAAGGGAAATGAGATGGAACAATCTGATACTCAATCACCTAGACTACCTGACCCGGCAACAAAAGAAGATCTGGAAAAAATGAAATCAGAAATAATTTCTCAGATAACAGCAGAGATTGTGCCCATAGTGCAAGACATGATTAAAAAATCTAGAGAGGACACAGATTAAAACATAGATGAGCTGAGGAACATGATAGAATCTCAACATAGGAAACAAATAGAATCCATAAAACAGATACAAACAGATTTCCAGGAGATTAAAAACTCCATTGAAAGTCTATACAGCAGAATGAACCAATGTGAGGACAGGATTTCAGATATAGAAGAAAAGATTGCAATTAGTGACCAGGAAAAGAAAAATTGCTTTAAAATTGTAAGGGACCACAAGAAATCAATCCAGCAGCTGCTAAATAATCCAAAGAAGAAAAACATAAGACTGACTGGATTCAATGAAGAAACAGGAGAGAGTGCAGATGACATAAAAAAAACTGTTCACTGAAGTGATACCAGAAAACTTCCAAAGCAGGGGAAAAGAACTTGACATAAAGATAAGGGAGGCATATAGGACACCAACCAGCCTTAATCAAAAAAAATCTACCCATAGGCATGTAATAGTTAGGATTCCAGAAACCCAGCAGAAGAACAAAATTCTACAAGCAGTTAGAAAAAAGAAACAAATCACATACAAAGGAAAGCCCATAGGAATCACAGCAGACTTCTCAATGAAAACCCTCAAGGCAAGAAGACCTTGGAGTGATATATTTCAAGCCATAAACAAAAATAGCCTTGAACCTAGATTAATATACCCTGCAAAACTATCTTTCAAAATTGATGGTGAAATAAGATACTTTCATAACAAAGAGCAACTTAGGAACTTCATGAATACCAAACCAGAACTCCAAAAAATTTTAGACTGTATCCTAGTCAAAGATGAAGATCACAACCCCAGGAAGCCCAGCAGAATGAAACCATTGGGCAGAACAAGAAATTAAATGCAAAGGAGGAGAATCCAACAAAAAGAAAAGGTCATGACAATGATAAGTTACTATGTATCAGTTATAACTATCAATGTTAATGGTGTCAATTCACCAATCAAAAGAAATAGACTGGCAGAATGGGTCAAGAAGTAAGATCCAACTATATGCTGCATATAAGAAACATACTTAATTCAAAAAGAAATTCATAGACTAAAAGGCAAAGGGTGGAAAACAATACTCCATGCGACAGGAACCCAAAAAAAAGCAGGAATAGCTATGCTCTTTGCAGATCAAGTGGATTTCAAACCAACACTGATTAAGAGAGACAAAGAAGGACACTATATCCCTGTAAAGGGAACAATCCAAGAGGAAGAGATGACAATCATAAACATATATGCACCAAACACTAGTGTGCCAAACTATATAAAACAAATACTAATGGTCATAAAAAATCAAATAAGCACTAATACAATAGCAGTGGGGGACCTCAACACCCCACTGTCACAAATAGATAGATCAACTAGACAAAAAATAAGCAACAAAATACTAGAACTCAATCAAACTCTTGAACAAATGAACTTAACTGATGTTTACAGAGTGTTCCACCCCACAAAAGCAGAATGCACATTCTTTTCAACTTCACACAGGTCCTTCTCAAAAATAGACCTCATACTCACTCATAGAACATGTTTAAGTAAATGCAAAGGAATTGAAGTTATCCCCTGTATATTATGAGAACATAAAGTGATGAAATTGGAGATCAATAGATCAAACTGCAAGAATTTTATAAATACATGGAAATTGAGGAACACATGTCTGAATAACCAATGGGTCACAGAGGAAATTAAAGAAGAAACCAGACAGTTCCTACAATTAAATAACAATGACAACACAACATATCAGAATCTATGGGACACAATGAAAGCAGACTTATGAGGGAAATTCATAGCAGTGAATACTCACATTAGAAAAACAGAGAGAGCCCAATTAAACAACCGGATGCTGAACCTCAAGCTTCTAGCAAAAGAAGAGCAGGATAAACCAAAAGCTCATACAAGGGAGGAAATTATAAAGATCAGAGCAGAAATCAATACAATGGAGACCAAGAGAATGATACAAAAAAAAAATCAATGAAGCCAAGAGTTGGTTCTTTGAAAGAAAAATCAAAATTGACAACCCCTTAACCAAACATATCAGAAAAAGAAAGAAAAGGCCCAGGGGGGAAGGGGAAAGGAAAGAATGGAAAGGAAAAATTATGAGAAAAGAAAAAAAAAGGAAATGAAGTATGTAAATAAGAAAGTGTTTAGGGGTGAAGGGCACACAGGTAATGGGGAAAAATAAGAACCAAGATACATCATGTACAGGTACAAGCACCCAAAGATAAATGTAAATGTATTGTATACCTAAAATGCACCAGTAAAAGAATTTAAGAAAAAAAAAAAGAAAAGAAATGAAGAGGATGAATGGACCCAACAGAAATCCAGAGGATCATGAATAGCTATTTCAAGAATGTATACACCAATAAGATGGAAAACACTGAAGAAATGGACAGATTCCTTGATACATATGAATTACCAAAGTTGAATGAAGACCTACAAATTCTAAAAAACTCAATATCAATCAATGAAACTGAAAACGTAATTAAAAACTTACCAACTAGAAAATCCCAGGTCCTGATGGCTTCACTGCTGAATTCTACAAGAAATTTAGAGAGGAACTACTGCCACAACTGTTTAAAATCTTCAATGAAATTGAAAGAGAAGCAATACTCCCAAATTCATTCCTGGAAGCAAGCATCACCTTGATCCCCAAAGCAGAGAAAGACCCAACC
>NW_004624776.1:7039129-7079516 GCF_000247695.1 Heterocephalus glaber | reverse complement strand
TCAGTTAAAATGTATATGAGCCTGCTGTTGTCATATAGGTAGGTTTTCAAGCTAGGAATATACTTTCTTTAACAGGTGCTATTCAAATTTTATATCCCCTCCAGAGTTAGTTTCATTAATTTGTCTTCCAAGGTACTTCTTAGAAGTTGTCAAATTTATTTCAAAAAAAAATTTTATAATATGCTTTCTATACCCTTTTAAATTCTGTAAAATCTGTGGTAATGTCTCCTACATCTTGATATTGTAATTTAAAAATGTATAATTGATATTGTGTAACAGGAAGAAAAGGTCTAAAGGAGCAGGGGAAGTGGGAGGGTAGGGGAAAGGAAAAAAGGGAAAAGAAAAAATATGAGAAAAGGAAAAAAATGGAAACAAACTCTTTGCAAATAGGTAAGGGTGGAAGGGGTGAAGGGAGGGAAGGGGAAGGGGGTAAAAAAAAGAACCAAGATACTCATGTAATGGTACAAGATCCCAGTGATGAATGTAACTGTATTTTATACCTAAAATGTACCAATAAACATAATGGGAATAAATAAATAAATAACTTAAAGAATTAACACCAACCCTTCACAAACTTTGGTGGGGTGACCCTTCCCAACTCATTCTATGAGCCCAGTACCCTGATACTAAACACAGATGAGGACATTTCAAGAAAAGAAACTCTAAGCCAATGTTTCATGAATATGAATGCAAAACTCCTCAACAAAATACTAGCAAACTGAATCTAGCAATATATAAAAAGAATTCTGCAATATGACCAAGTAAAATTTATCCCAGAAATGGAAAGTAGTTCAAAATGAAAATCAATGTAATAAACCATATTAACAGAATAAAAGACAAACAGCATATGATTATCTGAATAGGTACAGAAAATAAAGCACAAAAATTATGTTCTGAAAACTAGAAAACACTGTTGAAAGAAATCACAAAGAAGTCATTAATAAATGGAAAGATGGCCTGCTTTCATGGTTTGGAAAATTTAATGTTGTTAAGATGCCATTGCTTTGCAAACCAGCCTACACATTCAATACAATCTCTGTGAAAGCCTCAGTTGCCTTTTTTTCCCAAAACTTGAAAACTTGATACTGAGATTCATACAGGAACATGAAGGATTCAGAACAGCTAAAACAATCTTGCAACACAAGAATAAAATTGAAGGGTCTATACTTCCCAACTTCAAAACTTACTACAAACTATAATAAATAATACAGTATGATAATGGCACAAATACAGGCACATAGAGCTATGGAGAATTGGAAATAGGTGAGAATCAAGAAATAAGCCCTCACATTTACAGTCACTTGACTTTTGGCAAGAGTGCATGACCATTCTATGGGGAAGGACAATATCTTGAATAAATTTTGCTGGATTACCTGGCTACCAACATAAGAAACAAGGAAGCTGGATCACTATCTCACACCATCTATAAAAAATTAGCTTAAATGGATTACAAACCTAAGTGAAATTCTAAACTCTAAAACTCTTAGAAGTTGTGCAGGAGTAAAGACCTCAGATTAGGCAATGGTTTTAGATATGGCACCAAAACCACAAAAACAAATAAATAAAATAGATAAATTAGACTTCATCAAAACTAGAAACAGATGTGATTCAAAAGATAACATTAATAAAATGAACAGAGAGCCTACATGACGAGAGAAAATATTGCAAATCATCTATCTAATTAGGACCTTGCTTTAAAATATAAGGAATTCTTAATGCGCAGCAATAAAAATAAAAATAGCTCAGTTTTAAAATTGGCAAAGTATTTGAACAAGCATTTCGTAAAAGTGGTCAATAAGAGCATGACAAGATACTAGACATCATCAGTCACAGGGAAATGCAGACCCAAACCACAATACGGTACTACTTCATACCCATTAGGATGGCTAAAATGAAAAGACATAAAATAATACATGTTCAAAAGATGAGAAGAAATTGGAATCTTGCTAGTAGGAAATTAAATGGTATGGTTATGTTGGAAAACATTTTGGCAGTTCTTAAATGTTAAACATAGAGTTACCATATGATCCGGCAATTCCACTCCCAGGAATATACCCAAGGCAATTGAAAAATGTACATTCACCAAAAAAATGTATATGAATGCTCATAGCAGCATCATTTATAATAGCCAAAAAGCAGAAATAACTCAAATGTTCATCATTTGGTAAATAGGTGAGCAAAATGTGGTGTATCTGTATAATGGACACCTCTCGAGATCAAAAAGGAATGAAGCACTGGTATGTGTTACAACATAGATGAATCTTGAAAACATTATGCTACATGAAAGACAGCCACAAAAAGCCATGTATTTTATTATTTTATTTATATGAAATGTCCAGAAGAGACCGCACCATAGTGACAGAAAGTAATTTAGCTGCCACAGGCATGGGGTGAGGTGTCAATAGGGAATGACTGCTAATGGATATGGGGCTTGGCAAGGTTGGGGTGTGGGGAGGGGAAATGCTCTGAAATTAGATAGTGGTGATGGTTGCACAACTTTGTGGATTACTAAAGACCACTGAATTGCTTGCATTAAGAACTTGAATTTTGTAGTATATGTATTCTATCTCAATAAGGCTTTTTTTGAGAAGGTATGTCAAGAGAAGAGTTAAAAGTGATATCAAGGATGGGGACTAGAGAAGTGGGAAGGGCATAAGGCCAAGGAGCTCAGTGTGAATGTGTTGGATAGAGTTGTCCTAAGTTTGGGGAACATGCTAGGACTAGAGATATGAACTTGGGAGTCATTAGCATTTAGGTGAAATTTTAAATCATGGACTGGATGAGAGTGGGTAGAGCAGAGAAAAAATCCTTCAAATACTGACTACCAGGGCACTATGATATGCTGGAATTTTCCTTCATGTGGGTCCAATATGGCTTCTATGTAGTGAGCTTGGAATCCATCTCATGGTGATGATGAGGATATTTTATATAAAACTAGGTACTGAAATCAGTTAGTGATATAGCCAGGGCCCAAACTCAATTCGCTCCTCCGTGCAAACTTGATTAAAATGGTAAGTTTTTATAAACTTTGGTTTTGATTTATGTTGAAAATCAAATTCATCCAAACTCACTAAGTTGGTGACCTCATATTTTTAATGTTTTTTTTATTCAACACTTGCCGTTCTGAGATAATCATAATCCTGTGTGTGGGGACATGTCTTCTATCCTTTTTTCTTTTCCTAGTGCCTCTCTGTTTTCTTCCAATCTAAACTCATGATTACAAGATTAGCATCTTGCCTGTGATGATTCAGGAGTATTGAATCACTTCCCAATGTGTGTTTAAAATATATTGAAATCCTGTCTTGGAAATATGGTGTGTGAGTTATTTTAGAATATATTATTCCTAACAAATAAAAACTAATCAACTAGGAGCCAAACAGCTAGATTTCTAGCATGCCTGATCAGATAGTCTTCGTTCTTCAAATTGATTTTCAGCCCAAATATTTTACTCCTTCAAATCATGGGGACACACAAAACATTTCAAGAGTCTGCTGGTTTCTGGCTTTCTATAAAGGAGAGTAAAGTGACAGATTCAGGTTTTCTTGTTTCACTTGTTATTTCTGTAAATTTAACATTGAAAACCACAAAGAGGGCTGCTTTGTATTGACTAGAATTAGGATGGAAGGAAAGCTATTTCTTGGAAGGAAGATAGTATGTGTACCATGTAAGGATTGCCACTATAATAAAAAAAAACTCCATGTTTTCCACGGGCTAAAACAATAAAAGTGTATTTCTGTCAACAGTGCAGTAGTCTAGTGAGTGGGAGCTTTTCCTCCCATTCAAGGGCCAGGCTGTCTCCAGCTGGAGGCTGTACATCACCTTCCTTAGGTTCCAGAGTCCCTTTCATCCACATGCAAGGAGAGCGAGAATAGAGGAGGCACACTTACCTATTAAAAATGGTAGCCAGAAATGACATACATCACTTCCTCACAGTCCCATTGCTGAGTTCATGACCACCGTGGATGACTGAGAAACTGGAAAATGCTTTACTTTGGCAGCAATTTAGAAAAAACAACTCTATGGGTCGACAGAGAAGCATAGATTTTGAGGAAGGGGTACAGAAAGGTTTGGAGACATACAACTTTAACTGTAAATTCTGAAATTACCACAACCTAGGTGGCCTTGGATGCCGAACTAAACAATTTAATTCTTTTCAACAATGATTTACTCTCCTCTAAAATGGGAGAGAGATCCACTTTGTAAGGTAGCTGAGTTCATTAAAGGCGATGTATAAACTGTAGTCACTACAGAGGAGTTTTACTATATAAGATTTTGTAAGCCTGAGAGACACAACTCTAAATCAAATAGGTTAAGCTATGAAGTGAAATTTGCTCGTTATTGAAATCAGGCCATTGGACAGTCAACCTCATGGGCAGGTGGGTTCAGAGCTGGATCTTTCTTCCCGTGCTTCTCACTTCTGCTCCTTGGTACACATTGGCCTCATCAGGTCCTACTGCAGAAAGTGTTTCTCTTTCCAAATTGTGGGGGATATAGACACCCATAGCTCTGAGCTCACATCCCAACTCCAGTTGCACCACCAGCTCCAGCCAGAAAAATCTGAGGGAAGGACACAGATTGGCCAGATGAGGGTCCTATGCCTGTTTCCTGAAGTCAGAAAGCAACTTTTTAGAGAGAGAAAAAAAAGAGGATACTGGACAGACAGCAGATAGGTCAATGATGGCTAGTTTGTGGTAACTGTTTTTATTTGGGAGATTTGATGTCAATTTGGTGAATCAACCTCGATTTCAGTATGAGGAGTGTTCTCCCCACTTTTTTCCTCTTGGATCTTGGCAGGCACCCCTGCACAGCATCTTAATGAGATCACTCTTCCCAGCCTCCAGGATTAGCTGTGTGCTCCTACTCCTCATCAAAACCCTTTTTTCTCAGTAACCTAATGCCAAGTTTAAGAGCATGGCATCAGGCATCTGGTGAGGGTCCCATGCTGCTTCATAAATGGAGGAGGGCATCGTATGGTGAAGTACGACAACCATGCTGGCTTGAGTTACTTTTCTAATTGAACTACTAATACCCTCATGGGGGCTCCACCCTTATGAGCTCATTACTTGCCAAAGGCCATAATTCCAGATATCATTAACATATGAATTGAGGTATTAAATTCACAACATGAACTTTTGGGGATACATTCAAACCATAGCTCCCATGTCATACAGTGTGTGTTAGCTTTTCGTTGCTATGACAAACTACTTGAGGAAAACAACTTAAAGGGGAAAAAACATTTATTTTGGCTCACAGTTTCAGAGGCTTCAGTCCATGGTTAGCTGACTCCATTAATTTTAGGGTTGTAGTGAGGCAGAATATCATGTAAGAGCAAAGCTGATCACCTCATGGTGTCTGGAAACAGAAAGAGAGTGAGAGATAGAGCAGAAGGATCTGGGGACCAGATATAATCCCCAAGTTCACACCTCCCTGATCCAGTCCTTTCAAGTAAGACCCACCTCCTATGTCCATCACCTTCTAATAATGCCATCAAATTTTGGTCTCATCAATTAACTAGTCCACTTAATGAAGCTAGAGACCCCATGGTCCAATCACTTCCAAAAAGCCCATCAGCAACCAAATCTTCAACACAATGAGCCTTTTGGGGGGGACATATAGCTAAACCTTAACACAATGAGAAGAAATCAAGAAATAAATAGATTCCCATGGAAATGTAACTGATAACAGTTGTGTATGTTGCCTTTCTGTCTAGGAAAATGAGCAACTTCCAACAAACCAACATTACAGAAAGGAAAAAGAAGGTCCCTTGAATAGACAGTCCTCAGAGCTGTCTTCTCTATGGGATTATTTTACTTTAGTCACTATTGTGGCCCCTGTGCTGACCTCCCAAGAGGCAAAATTCCCCCTTCAATTCCATGACTAAAAGCACAAATAAAAAGACAAGCTAGAAATTTCACTATCAATTTGCTAACTGCTGAAAAGAGCTAATGAGAAATAAACAGAGTATAAATAAAGCCTATTAGAGTCTGGTTTAAGAGGCAAAGGTGTCAAATTTCATCAGAGCTAATTTGTTTCCTGGAGACTCCATGGAGGGGAAGAAGCCCTAACAAAATGCATCCCACCCACTCTCATCTTTACATTTTTCTGCTCTAGAGGAAGACAGGCCTGAGCCTGACTCCTGACTTAGTATGGTAGCTGTCAACTTGGGCAAGTTACTTAACTTCACTTAGACTCATAAATAATGCCTGCCTCCCAGAGTTGGTTTAAGAGATCATCACTTTGCCAGGACTATGCTCTAGAGATCTTAGGTATGTGCATATGTTGAAGGCTTAGTGCCCAGCCTGGTGTTCCAGGAGGTGGTGGAACATTTAAGTCATTGGAGGAATGCCCTTAAACGGGCTTGTGGGACACTGGCCCCCTCCTTACTTTCTTTTGCTTAACCACACACTTCTGCCATGATGAGCTGCCAATCACAGGTCTCACAGCAACTTCCCAACTGATCATGGATTGGAACCTCTCACACTGACCCAAAATGAAACTTTTCTACTTATAAATTGATTAGCACAGATATTTATACTGGTAGGAAACTAATAGACCGCTGTAATGTACCACAGATTGCGTGGGTTTAACAGTGGAAAGGTACTGTCTTAAAGTTCTGGAGGCTGGAAGTCAGAGATCAGGGTGTCAGCAGGTTGTTTCCTCATGAGGGCTGAGAGTGTCAGCTCCAGGGCTCTTGACTTGCTTCTGATAGGGTGCTGGCAATCTGTGGCATTCTTTGCTTTGTAGATGCATCACCTTGGTCTCTGCCTTCATCTTCACATAGCATTCTCCTTCTGTGTATCTACCTCCAAATTTCCTCTTCTTAAAAGGACATTAGTCACTCTGGCTCAGGAGCCCAGCCTACTCTAGTAGAGTCTCTTCTTAACAAATTATATCTGCAATGACCCCATTTCCAAATAGAACTCCATTCTGAGATACCAGGATTATTCAACATATGAATGGGGAGAGAGAATTCAACCCAAAATAAAGAGTGAGTGCAGCAACGTGTGTAAAGCAGTTAACATGATGTCTTATTCATGTTACCTCACTAGACACACTACCCTCATAACTACCATAACTTCTCAGTTTTGTGCTTGGCCCATCTGCTCCTGCCTGTCCCTTGTAGCCCTCACCAGGTCACACAATGGTAAGGTAATGCAAGAACCATGGCGTGGTTTACACACCTGTCATGGTAAGTGATTGACCATGATATTATTATTATAATCTGAACACAATTACCATGGTCTAAATACTATTCTAAGCACTCTTTTTTATTAATTTTAACATTTCTTAAAACAACTCTATAAGGAAGGTATGATTATTATTTTCCCCACTTTATAAATGAAGAAACTGAGGGAAAGAGAGGGTAGGAACTGGTCCAAAACCACACAGCCTTTATGTGTTAGCATTTGGATTCCAGTCCAGGCAGGTGGCCTCTGGACCAGCATGTCCCCAACCAACAGCTACCCTGAAGTTTGTTTCCTGTGTCTTCTAAATATCTGTCTAGTCATTCATCTTAAGGACCTGCATTAGGAATGGAGACAAAGTCAGTTCTGTACCACAAATCAGATTCATTCATTGTGTCAGCTCTATTGTGAAAGTTGGGTCTATGGGAACAGATGTGACCAGTCATCTCCTTGGATGGGGGATGTAAATCACAGTCCCCAAATGACATCAATACAGGTATCTCCTCTCTTGGGGCAGCTTCAGTATGATATAGGGATCAGGATTTCAGGTTGCACTCTCTGCCTCCTTTACACGCAAAGCAAAAGGTACCCATTTTAAATTGTTTCCTTTAGGTGGGTGGGTATGTGGCAGTGTTCACATCCAATCAAGCCAAATCAGACCTCATAACAGAGAGCAGCTTGGAAAACCCAGGCCAGCATATTGTTCAACACTTACCATTTGTCCCATTTTTTCCTCAGATCTGGGACCTGGAAACCTATAGCTGCTTGTTCGCAGCTTCCTCCAAAGCCAGTGGCATTAAGGGAGAGCTCACAGCCTGCCTCTACCTCCCAGAACTCCAAGCTCTGTGTGTGGCCACCAATGTTGTGGCTCTCTTGCACCTGTGACTAAGGTATTGGGCTGTCTGTACCCTTGGTTCCACACACTCAGCACTCTAGAAGGTTCTCTAGAGCCCACTGTGGCTGTTGTCTACCTTCTCCTTCATGACGTACCGTTGGGATCTCTGTGCACAGATCTTGTGGCTCTAGCTTGCAGTTTATATTTGGGTAGCTGTCTTTAATCTTTTCTACTAGTTACTCCAGCACCATCTTCCTATACTATCCAAAAGTCTATAGTCAACCTCCTCAACCTCTTTGGCCTAGTGTATCCACCAGCCCTACCCTGGAATAAACTTCTCAAAAATGTACTATATGGGTGCTGCTTATGCTGTCCAAAGGTATCAACCTGACTAGTACAGTTGAGCAGAGAGAGCTCCCAGGTGGGGTCGGTCATACCTCTGTTGGCTGCTTCATATCTCAGACATGCCACAGATCTCAGACATGTAAAGCAGGACAGCCAGATAGGGATGGCACACGCCTAGGTGATAAACTGAGTCTGTAATGGAGACCCCCTTACCAGGCCTTTCCTGCCCAGGGCCTCACTGTCCAGGAGTTTTTAAGCCTGACACCCAAGTCTCCTTGACCCCTCTGCATGTAAATGCACTGTAGTTACCTTGGCACTCCTTTGCCAAGCCATGCTGCCATGATGTCCTCTGAAAGGAAAACAAATACTCGCCTGCTTACCCTTCTGTGCTCAGAGAGACCACTTAGCACTGAGTATTAATCAGCTCCAGGTGTCCATCTCTGCCCTGCCTAGGTTGAGACTAACTAGTCTTACTGAAGAGTTTTAAGTTCTTTCCCCAGGTACCAAAAACTCTCAAAAGTCCAACCCTGAAGGTTCACAGATGAGCAAGCAGTGGCCTAGAGAAAGGAATGCACTGTCCCAGGGCAGAACTGGAGCAGAGCTGGGATGAGTCCCTCTACATCTGGGTGCTCAGTGCCTGGCATTCTCCCTGCAACTGTCCCTGTCATTGAAACGCCAAAGCTTTCCAAGACATCAAAGGGGAGAGGAAGCCTTAAGTTAAAAAAAATCTTGCAATAAAGGGCACATTGCCTGGCCTCACTTTTCTAGAGCCTCCAAAGAAAGGTTCCCTCAGACACTCCTAAGAGGCCAAATGGCTGTGAGGTAAGTCTTAAACCTTCTCTCAGGCTTTGCAGGGGAAGAACTCTCCCCTGCCCAGCTGGCAAGGTGGCAGGGTGCCTCACCTGTGCTTTGAGAACCAAAAGACTCTCTATATTCCCAAAGCATAGATATCATTAAACCCAGCTCATGGTTCAAATGTGGCTCATTCTTGTTTCTCCATTATCCCTCTCTTATGTATCAACATAAACTCATTCCTCCTCCCCGACCAGCAGCCTTTCCCCTTGGTGTTCAGCAATAGTACAAATCCAAAGTCAGTAAACAGGATCCAAGGAAAGCTTTTACGAGTGAATATCACAATTCGCATATTTCAAATCCTATCTGTCTCGTAATGGCAACTGGGTTTTCTGAGCCAGAGATCATGAGGATGGCCTCATGGATGTGTCTTCTTAGTTTGTGAGTTTACGCATAGGAGGGGTCTCAAATCTATTTATTGTACTCAGCAATCAAATCACAGGTCAAGAATTAACCTTATAGAAACGGGATCCTTTTTCATACATCAGAATTCCATGGAGAAGTCTAGAATGTAAGGTGCTGGCTGGTGGCTGTCATGACCTTCCTAATCTGCTTTCTGAGGCTTGTGTGAAACAAGAGAGCCCAGGCAGAGTGACTGACATATGATTGCTGGCCAGGCTTGGAAAAAATCAGGCTCCTCATTCAAGATGCCAAAACAACCAGCTGAAAACAGAAGCTTCAGTCAATCAAACTGCTGTTTGTCCTACATGATAGCATTGTGTAAAACAAACAGCCTGCTTGATTGATTTCTTTCTGAGCAAAGTGACTGAAATTCCACTTCATGGCAAATTCAACCTCAGTCTCTACGGCCAACACTTAAGTGCCAGAAAATGTCCTCTATCCCAGGCTGCTTCACATCCCTGCTGTCATGCAGGAGCTATGTGACCTGGATTGAGTTGTGTAATGCTCATCTGTAAAGTAGAGACCTCAGGCCCTTCTTCCCAAGGTTGGGAAAGGGTAACAAGCCTGATGACCATGCCCTGAACTTCTTCTTTGGCCTGAATTCTCTAGGACTCCCTTTCCTCCTCCCACCTAGACCACACTCCACCTTTACTTTCCAAAGGGCAGGGATGGTTCATAGGGAAGTTCTCAACATCCCTATGTCAAAACCTGCTCTTCCTCAAAGAGCCTTCTGGGCACCCATGCTTCAGATCTGTCAGAGGCTCAGCTGCTCTCCTGTAGCTGAGCCTTAGGGCTACACAGCAGAGGAACAATGGCGAGAGATGACAGAGCAATGACACCAAGACCAACTTTCTGTACTAAGCATCCGTTGCATGCTGAGCTCCTCCAGACATTTATGTGTCCCCCTCTTATTCCTCAGAAAATTTCCATGATTCCATTATGGAGATGAAGAAATTATTCCAATGGGGTTGGGGTGCTTAACCCCAAGGTCTGTCTCTTCTGTGGGCTGACCTCCCACCATAACTCATAGGGAAAGTCTCTGTTTGCACTTCACACCTGGGCACCCTTGGAAGTCACCTCGCGAGGCCTCCCAGGATCTGGCTGGCCTTGTCCCTGCTGGGAGCAGGAAGTACTGTTGCCTTCCTGAGCTACTCCATTTGTGTTTGTTTGGGGGAAGATCTAAATTACTGTGGAGAAGATCCATTATGTAATTTCACAGAATCATATTTCCCCTCCCCTACAGAGGAGATGCGGGCTCTCCTTTTTCTTGTTTAGCAGCCACTATTCTCACCATTTATATATGTGATGCTCTGTTCTGATACTGTTGTGTGGTTTCTCATTTAATCCTCAAAACCACCCTTTGAAGTAGGTATTATTGCTCCTATTACACAGATAAGAAAGTTGGCATTTTGAGCAGTTAAGCAACTTAACCAGGGTCCCAGACTCCAAAGCCTATCCTCTTGGCTATTCTCTCAAGGAGCAGAGGAGCAATCAGAGCAATTGCACACCTGAGCAGTCAGAGCCTCACCCTATGAGCTGCTGTGGGAGGTCAGCACACAGAATAGTCCCCTTCTGGGTATCCATGTCATGCAGTTAGCTCAGGCTCTCACTGTCTCTGTTTTTCATGAACAAGACCTGCCCCAGAGCCCCACCTGGTGCTTTCCCACCAAGAGCCTGTGGTGTGCTGCAGGTCCAACCCAGCCTTCAGGCACGTGGTCAGCTGCTCCGAAGCATCTGTAAGTATCAATTTCTGCTCCATTGGTAGTGGTGTCCCTGTGAGTGCGGCCCTAGGCTCTCTGTCCTCATGTTAGAGCTAGGGAGTGTTTTCTGAGGATATTCTATCCCTGGAAGTACGTAATGGGAGGCTCAGGTCTACTCTGCTAATTGTCCCAAATTGTTTGGACTTTCTTCTACAGAATAGGATGGAGGAAACTAGGTTCACCAGTGGCTTGTAATATGACCTATTTGGAAGGACTACCTTGGTGATATTATTTCACCGATATTCCTTTGTGTGGCATAATGTGCTCTAACTGTAATTATTCACGTATAAAAGGACAGAGCCTTCCACATTCCCTTCCCCTCACCCAGGGGCTTGTGGGATCACTGTTCATCCCTGATGAGTGGCACAGCTCAATCCATGGTGGGTGGGTGACATAATCATTGCTTGTTGAATGAAGGAAATGTGCACATTCCGTCTTCTTCTGCCCTCGTGCTAGTGGGAAGACACACCCTCAACTACACTCATGATATTTTAATGTTCTCAAATCTCCTAATACAGTCACATGTCACTTAACAATGGAATAGATTCTGAGAAAAAGGCATTGTTGGCTATTTTTTCGTTGTGTGAACATAATAGGGTGTAACTTACACAAACCTAGATGGTATACCCTACTACAAACTCAGGCCTATTAGATATATACCCCTATTATGGCCTATCCCTCCAAGGATAATGATGAATAAAATACCACAAGATCAAATCAAGGACAAGAGACAAGATGCAATCAGGAGAATAGTGAACACAAGATATTGAAGCCTCTGCCAGAATAACATGGGATACTATTTTATAGTAAACTTTTTTCCATAAATAGAAGTACACCCTACAATAATGATTAAAATATGGGTTATAAACCAGTAATAGTCATTCATCATCATTATCAAGTATTATGTAGTACTCATAATTACATGTGTAATACTCTTTACACCACCGACAGCATAGCAGGTGTGTGTACACCAGTGTCACCCCACACATGTAAGTGATGTGTTGCACTAGGATGTTAACATGGCTATGACACCACTAGGAGATAGAATGTTTCCAGCTTCATTGTAATCTCATGGGCCTATTATTATGTGCGCAGTGGATGCTTGACTGAAGCATCTTTATGCAGTGTGTGACTTTATTAGTTCATCATTTTCTGAGCCACTGGCCTGGGCAGCATCACAGGGGAGCCACCAGAGCATGTGGCCTCCCCTCCTTTCCTGCTTCCTTCCAGAGCCAGGCCTTCCAGGCTGTGGGATCACACAGCTTCACAATCTTCACACTCTTTCATTCCCACCTCACTCCTAAGGAGACGCCACTGTCCTCACACAGGTTCTTGCCCTGATTCATCACAAGGATTTGATTCAGTATTTAAAAAACAGATTCCTTGGTATGCTGGTCAAAAGTATTTTTATGATGACTCAGTCTCATCGCATCCTCAAGAAAGTAAGTTCCTGCCTATTTGGGGCCCACGCTCATAAGGAAGTGCTTACCTCCCGTAGTTATCACAATCTCTGGTCACTCCTATGCAGCCAAAAGCACTACCTTCTCGGCATCCTGCTTATTCCTCTGTCTGGCCTTTTCCCATCTCCACTCCGAAACTTTCCTGCCTCCTCCTCCTCCTCCTCTTTTCCTACACACGCAGCCTTCCAGGTCCAACTCAGATCCCATTTGCTATGAAAGTTTTCTTCCCTCCCCAACTCGAGCAGGTTTCCCCCTCTTTCTGACCACCCCCAGTCAACACCCCACATCACAGTGCAGCACTGCATCACAGAGGTGACCCTCATCCTCAGCACCCTCAACAAGGAAGAAGTCACTTGGAACCCGCATGTATGTTTCCTCTACTTTCCTTCATCTGTCAAAACTTTTTCTTTTTCTTCCAGTTCAGCCCTACCTACTAATAGCCCATTCAGCTGTGAACTCATCAATTGATTAGTCCATTGATGAAGTCAGCAACCTCATGATCCAGTCATCCCTCTATGTCCCACCTCTGAACATTGAATGAGGAGTCAAATCCTCAGTACCTGAGTCTTTGGGGAATGCTTCGTATTTAATCCACAACAAAACTCTCCAACTTTAAATGAGTGACAGTGATTTCAGTAAGTGCCCGCTATGTAGATATGGTGCTGGGTGAAGTCTGTGTGGTGTCACCATCACAATCCAGAACATTCAAACCACACTGTGCACTTGACTTTTATGGAGGAGAGAGTAGGGCCCAAGATCTCCACAGAGTCCAAATTTATGAATATCATGATACCATATTTTGTTCACTTGGTTATATCATAGAAGAACTAAGGACCACCAACTTTTGGTGACTCTGAAAATTTTTGAAGCCACCCATTCTGTGGCATTGTTGTGAAAATCCTAGTAAATGATTACGTTCAGGTAAGACATCTTGCACTTTCAGTATATATGCTTTCAGGGTACACTTTATCTTGTAGTAGCTGTGGAACTAAACTTCTAAACTCCAACCCCCTTTAATTTAATTGCCAGTATCTCTAGGTCACTACTTTTCAACATTTTTATATAGATGGTGAAAATATGGGACTTCGAAACAGGAAGACAGTTATCTGAATTCACTGGGACTCATGGCCATGCTGGGATCACTTGTTTGACCTTTGACGCCAGTGGAAGAAGGTATGTGCCTTTCCAGTGCTGTCAACCATTCAGCAGCTCCATGCCTGTCATGTCACCCCAATGGAACACTCTGTTTCCTAGGTTAATTACTGGAGGCAGCGACGGCTGTCTAAAAATATGGAGCTACAACAGTGGACATTGCCTGCACACCCTAAAACAGGGCAAGTGGTGCTGGGATATTCCTAAGTGGTCCCCATAACATGTTGATGCAGGGTTAGGCATGTATAGTGAATGTAAAAGAAATCAAATGAGAGAACCTAAGATTTGTGTAACAACCCCACATGCTTTTTCTCTGGCCTTTCATATTACTTAATGACTCTGAGCTTGTGTTCCATAGGGATAAAATCTAGATTAACAAACGGAAAGCAAGTTTCTTGTTATTGTTACCCACCCCCATCCAGGCTGTTTGCTTCATTCATTCATTTGCTATGCCTGTTCTTGGTTAAATTTCCTTGATTCTGGCCTGTAGAAGTCCTGCATGGAATGCAAATATTCTTCAACTATCAAGGGGGATAAATAAACTCAGAGTAAGAGACAAAAAAGTCAAAATCATATGGCTTAAGCCACAAGCCTGTAATTCCCAGTTCTGTCTTTGCTGTCTGTGCAGTAAGCTCCATGCTGTTAGGGCTCTGTCAGGAGAAGCTAAGCTTCTTCTCACAGCTGAGCAAGGGCAGAATCAGCACTGTAAGGCAATGACAGTGCCCCCAAATGAACAGTGCTTTAATAACTTGAAACACTTTTAACTGTGTTTTTTAAACTGGAAAGTAAATAGTGGTTCCCCCTAATATCAGTTAGATTAGTCAATTTATGTAAGCTGATTCAAGAACTAACAAGTAAAAATGTTTGCTATAAATGTTGATGTTATCTTTCTAGATGAAAGACAGAGTGAACTCTGTGATTGCACCTACATGGAAGTGAACCAAAATAAGTGAGTTGTATTCAGCTTGACTATGAGAGAGATTATATTTAGTGGGGTGTTTTGTGTCTTATTTTTCAACACAAAGTTTATCCTAGGAGAAGATATCAAAAAGACGTAGGAAATTTCCCAGAAGAAAATGTGTCAAAGCATTCCTGAGGACCCCAGTTTTTTCCTAGTGGTGATTTAGGCAATTAGGGTCTGCCTAGAATATTGGAGCAATTCTCTGCACATTTTGACAACTATTTAGAAACAGAGATGGAAAGTTCTGTACCTTCCCACCAAACACTTTATTAAGGAATAAATCAGAGCCCGGAGCAATTAAATTCAACCACCATAAATCGAAGAACAAAAGCTCAGTAAATTCCCTCCTGAACATTAAAAGGGTGAAGCAATGCTTGATCAATTTCTGTACATGCCCTTTCCCTGTGGTTCAGCAGTAATCCTCAGGAAGGCGACTGTATGGAGGAGCCTCTGTAACATGAAATGGTGGGGTACCATAGTTGTCTCCTAACCCTTGAAGTGCTATTTAAAACACTGACCCCAACTTATCAAATAACACTTCCTCTCATTCTTTATAAGAAATAAAAGAGCTTATATTCTTGTTCTCTTCACTTATCACATGTATTAAACTAAACTAAATATTAATTCCACACAAAAAATTAAACAGATGAAAAGCTTAAGTACTGAAATATAAAATTCTGTTGTCGTCCTAGGTGTATTATAGTTGTTGGATGAGACAGAAGAATAAATGTGTATTTTGTAAGTGAAATGTATAAAACGATGCTATTTCAAAACCCTCCTTCAGACTGATAAGTGCACACACACACACAAACACACACACACCTTTTTAAAAATAGATTTTGGAGTGCCATTGCTATCTGGTACAAGTCAGGTTATGATAGAAAGGTTCATTCCCTGTATTCCTCTTTCTTTGTTTGTTTAAAAATATTTTTACCTCATTTTTCCCCAGTTTTATCCCTGTATTTCCTTCCATGGGAAGAAGTGCTAGGTAGAAATGCTGTTGGGCCACCCACAGAGGGTATCCCTGGGAATCCAAAGCAGACTGTGCGTCGAACACCTGTAGCTCTGTACTTGCCTCTCACCCTTTGTCCATGGTCCTCACCCCCTAACCCCTACTTGGTGGTCCCTCCTCCTGAGCAGCACGCCAGTTTGCCCAGTTATACTGTGCATGTGTCCATTCCAGGCTGAAGATTAACCTGTCAGTTGTCCAGCCTTTACTTCATTCCTTCAGCCTCTTGCTTTGTCTTTATGCCTTAGTCTCTCTCAAAGCAGAAAAAGGAAATGAAATGCCATCCATGAGCAGCTCTACAGAGAGAAAATTATTTTTTATGGCTTAGAGCTGGGGAAGGGGATTATTGAAAATGCTGACTAAAACTAAGTTTAAATCTGCCAGTGGCATTTTATTTTCCTTGCTTGCCGTGCGGGATGGTCATAGATTTCTGAATGTCTTTAAACATTGTAAGTTCTTTATTCATCCAAAAGTGCACCATATTTCACAGCCTAAGCTTTGCATCCTCAGAATGATTTGAGAGATGACGACCTGGGAAGTCTTGGCACTGAATTCGTCCTTTGGTATTATAGGTTCCTTAGGCCAATGGCTTTGGTTTTAGTGCACACTGCAGCTATGGGTTTTATTATGAAGGCAAAACTATGCAGCCCATCCAAGGAGAGCTTGTCAGTTGACATATGATTTGCTGAAATGCAATCAACCCAAACGTCAGGAGTGGATTGCTTTTTATTCTCACTGGCACTAAGGGAATTTGCTTTGACATTTCAAAAATCTGCATCACTGGTGGGGTGAGGGGAGGGTTATGAAATGTGCCAACACCTTCTCTCTGAAGTTGTGAGTGTGTTGGCAGCTCATTTTATTGCTTGTATAACGTGTCCTCTTTGGCTTTGGATACAGGATTCACCACATGACTTTCATCACTTCTGGAAGCCAGAGCCACATTGGCAGGATGATTTGGTAAGCCCTAGTCTGCTGCCTGGCCTTCAGAACACACAATGGCACATGATGAGGATCTCTTTCACCCAGAGGCTCCCCTGCATCTCCTAGGCCTGCCTTGGGTAGGCACAGTGTCTCAAGAGCCTCTTCTATGACAGGATTTATTATCAGGCCCAGGCACACTCAGGTCCGGGTAGCCCTTCTTCTCTGTGAAGGCGAGATAACCTCATGTTTAAGCTGGAGCAGAGACCTCGAAACTCTCCATTCTCTAACTGGGAGTCCTAAAGTGATGAAGGTCAGCTCAGGACAAAGGGTGGGTGTGATTTTCCTCAACGAAGCAACCACTTCTAGCTTCTCTTTGGAGGGCCAAACTCTGTATTCACTGTGCCATCACTGTGCATCCAGAGAGCCTCCCCTGTGGCCTTAAGAGAGCCAAACATGGGACTGCTTGCACTTTTTATTAGGACTCAGAATGCCCTCAACTTTCCACAGCTTCCTGGAACTTAACAATATTCCTCAAAATTATCTAGATCCCAAACCAGTAAGACAAGTAAAGAAAGCAAAGCCGCTGTGCCCATCTGTGCCACTGCCCCACTCACCTATGTCCCCTGTAAATATTGCAAAAGGTGCAGTTCACCAGAATACAAATTCCATGAAGACAGACCTAAGTCAAAGCTTGATTTTTATAATAGTTGCCCAATAAATATTTTTTCACTCAACAAGCATTTGCTAAGTGCCTCTGGCCAACTAAGTGTGTGTTGTTTATTGAAGATGCAGTGATGAGCAAAACCAGTTACACTGCCTGCCTTCAGAGGCCTTCAGTTTAGTGGATGTCGGATAAAAATGTGAGGTTATGTTCACAATACCCAGAGAAGCCATGCCCACTGTAAGAGAAGTCTTGTATAAGTTTATGAAGTGCGTGGTCCCTCAGTCTCCCACTCATGCAACGTGTTTATTGAGTGAGCACTTTCATAGTATTTAGTGGACAGGTGAAGATAACACAACCATGAATGAAATGTGATTCCTGGGGCCAGGGATTTAGCTCAGTGGGGCCGCTGCCTGCCTTACAAGCCCAAGGTCCTGAGTTTGATCCCTGGTACCAAAAAAAAAAAAAGTGATTCCTGGCTTCCAGAATCTCATAGAATGGCAAGAAGATGAACAACTGAGGAAATAGTAGCCATGCTGTATAGGCAATATAATAGTGTATAAAATAGCCAATATAATAATGTATAAAATGCTGGAGGAGGACAGAAATGGGAACCACTAACGTTCTGATATCACATAGGGTTAAAAATTAAAAGATTCCCCGGTAAAAAAAAAAAAAAAAAAAAAAAAGGATGTTCAAAAAAAAGGTTTACTAGGGTTTTCTTCAGAAGGGCAAGGTAGGGAATAGCAATCCAGATGAGAAGGGAGGCAGTATGAGCAAAGCCTGGATACATAGAAGCATGTTGTTTGGAAGGGCTAGGAAGAGTTTGAGAGGCAGATGTATTAATGCAGGAGGGAAATGAGGCTGGAAAATTAGAGCTTGAAAGTATTATCTTGGTCTGCTTGGACTGCCTTAAAATGATGTCACTGATTGGGCAGCTTAAATGATAGAAATTTGTTTATCACAGTGTGGAAGCTGGAAGTTGGAGAGAGATCAGGGTGCCAGCTAGGTCAGGTTCTGGTAAGGGCTACTTGCCTGGCTTTTAGATGGCCACCTTCTTGCATGGCAGAGCAAGAGTGAACTGCATGTCTCTTCCTGTTCTTATTTGGACACTAATCCCAACATGGGGACCCATCCTCATGACCTTGTCTGACTCTAGGGCTCCCTAAAGTCCCCATCTCCAATCGTCACTTTAGGTGTTAGAGACTCAAAATGTGAAATGGAGATGGGAGGACAGAAATATTCAGTCCATAATGGATACGTATGCTTTATTCTGCAGGCAGAGGGCCCGTGAAAAGAGGAAGCATCCTAATGTTCATACACTGTGGAGGGGTGGCGTGGGAGTGGGATCTGGAAAACAGGAGTTTGGGGAGATGCCCATTGCCCTCTTCTTTTCCAGCAGTCTCACAATGTCACCTTCTTAGCAGTGTTCAAGCAGGAGGGGAATGTCAGGTGACATGTGGACAGGTGCTCAATGACACTCTGTGGCAAGTACATGAGGGCAGGTGTGAACGAATATCTTCATACGGCCCAGAGAAGTCAATTCCCCTCACATAGTAACTGCCCAGCCATGAGAGACTCTGAACTCTGTAACATTGGTCTTCAGTCCATTTTGAGTTCTTATCTTTCTTAAGGGTTGACATCCAAAACTCCTCCTTTAGAGGACAGCAGTAGTTTCAATTCCTCACAGCACAGGTTAGCCACTTTGTGAGACCGATGGGAGCCCTGGAGAGGCTAAATTACAATCTACCCTGGCCTTGGAATATGAACCTCTGGCTATTGGGAAAGCAAATCATCTAAGCCAGTACTTGGGTTCTGTTGTCCTATTTACATTGACCCTTCAGGCCAGTGAGGTGATCTCATCAATAATATGCTTGCTGGCACTGTGGGAAGGTAAGGAAGCTCCTGGAAATTGCACTTCCTGGGAAAGGTAAGGCCCTAGGAGGTGTTAAAGCACCTCTTGGCTGACCTCAAGACAGACCATCCATGGAGGAGCTTTTGACATGGGAAACCACAGAAAGAGGAGTCCCACCGGATCCTGTGTTTTAGGGATCAAGGAAATAAAGTTAGGTGTGGATGATCTAGGGTTTTATTTCTTAGCTTTGTCCTTCTCTTTCTCAGAACCATGGGCACGGGGAGGAGATCCTCTGTGTGGCACAATGCCCGCCCTTTCTTCTGGCAACCTCCAGTTATGATGGGGAAATTATCATCCGGAATGTCATCTCAGGCCACGTGTGCTGCAAACTGAATACTCCTAGCCTCTCGGATGTCCCGGATCCTCAGAAAGGTAGGTGAAAAGCAGGTTTCAAACAACTCAGCACAGGTTTTAACCTGACAAGTTGAAGGAGTCATGGTTTTAGACCACTTCCCACTTAGGATGACTTTAGCCTCTTTCCGGGTTTTCCTTGTCAGATGGAGACTCCCATAGCTGGAAGGGAGCTTAAGAGATTGACTAGCTCAGCTTTTATCCCTGAGCACCTGTCTGTCAAAGCCCATCTCACAGGACAGCCCATGACCTCTAGGAGCCCTTTGCTCCTCCACTACCAACCAAGAGGATGCTCCACACCCACTGAGCCCCTTTGGGGGCTTAACTCTTACTTTTGTTTCTCAGCTTTCTATTATCATTTATCATGTTTCCTCTACCCAGCTAGCAAGCCTGATCCCCCTAAGCCCAGCACAGACATCACCTCTTGGTGCCTCATCCAATTGAAAGTCTTCAGGCTTCTATGCCTTCCTCATCCTCAGCTTCCTCTGATGGACCATGACTTACTCCTACCTGGATTTGTCTTTAGAGCTTGAATATTATATTGCAAAACTTTCCCCCACCCTCTCACCCATTCCCCCAAGTTTTTCTGCTTTGTTCCATTTCTTTAAGCCCCTCTTTCTCTGATAATGTGATGACAGGTTTGTTCATTTATTTATTATTACTGATGAGCAACTGCCAGGTGCCAGCCACAGTGCTAGGGTTGGGACTTGGGGCTGGTAATCCCTTACCCTTCAATGCTAAACCATCTAGTAAACAAACATAGAAAACAATGGAGGATTCAGATTTCTATCAGTTTCATTGTTGATTGTGGAGGATTAGAAAATTGGCTGGAACTCACAGCCAAAAGGGCTTTCTCCCTACCTTTGCTCTCTACATCCAGAGTCTAGACCTATATTTCCAAAGCAGCAGACTACAGACACTCTTCTGTCAAGAGCCAAATAGAGGAGATACAGGGAGTTGGGCATCCGCCCAGCTGGCAAACCCTCAGAAAGCCTCATATTGCAATCCATATATATATTAGATTGTTCTAGGAAGCTCTCTCTGAGCATCTACATTTTTCAAAAATGGTTCCATTTCCCTCTAAAGGTTTGTTTTTATTGCCATTAGAGTGAAAATAAATTCCCTGGCCAAGAATGTGATGCTGACCTTTAGTTCTAGTGTAAAACCCTGTTTGCAGTAGCATTTATTGCTCAGAGTTATGTGACTATTCAGTGGTTTGGGGAAAACCTTCTTCTGCTCCAGTAATGCAAACCCAGCCATTGTCACCAATAGCTTGCACTTCTACATTGCCAGAATTGCCATATGAGATGGGAATATGTGAAAATTCACACCCTTCCAGGAAAGAGCAGTGCTGGTTCTTCTTGAAGGTTAACCCAAAACATAGTGCTCATTTTCACATCGGATTTGTTAAGCCGTCACCATACAATTTGGAAAATCACCTAGCCAGCTTTTCCAGGGAAGTCATTCTCAGGGAAAGGGGCAGTTTAAAAAGAAAGATGAGTTTATAAAACCAGATGAGCTGAAAACATAGTCTTTCTTCCAACTTTCTAACATTTGAGCTTCATTTTTCCTCATAATGAGGATTGTTGCTTCTTCCTCCACATCAAAAAGAAAGAATTTGAGTATAAAAGAGAGAGACCAAGAGCCTTCAACCAAGCTAAAATCCAGGAAGTTAGTGAGCTCATTCCAAGTCAAAGGTGTTTTTACCCAGGAAAACAATACAACGATGTTGTTGAATATCTCTCATATGTCAATCATTTTTCCTACATGTTTTTTTTTTTGGTACCGGGGATCGAACTCAGATCCTTGCGCTTGTGCAGCAGGTGGCAAAACCACTGAGCTAAATCCCTGGCCCTTTCCTACATACTTCTAATCTTTTTCTCACTTAGTGCTTGCATTGAGCCTGAAAGAGAGGTACTACTGTACTCATTTTCATAAATTAGGAAACTGAGTGGAAACAATGATTAAGTAACCATCATTATAACAGCTGCCATTTGTTAAATGACTTTAGGCCAGGCACTTTAGTTTCATTAAATCCCATCAACCTTCCTAGCAAGGTTACATAGCACTATTCATGTAGGGTCTCATTTGATTCACTTTAAAACTCTGTGAAGTAGGTGATGTAGGTATCACAGATAAAGAAAACAGAGAAGTAGGGAAATGAAACATTCTCCTAAGCCCCACAAGAATAAGTGGGAAGCCAGTATGTGTGCTCATTTTCTGTACCTCTGCAGCCTCCCCAGGTGTAGTGTGTGCAAATGAAGGGAGTTTTCCCTTTTCCATGTCCCTGCCTCGCTCCCCCAAGTCTAATACTCCCAGGAGCCCAATAACCAAGAGTGATTAACATTTAGCTCAAATCACCATCAGTGTCTTCCAGGCATCAGGAAGACACTGAGGCCAAGGAGTCTGGCAGGAGCCACATTACCATGTAGGTGTCCCTATATTCTATCTCTTAGATGACTCACCCCCCTAAGGACAACCACAAAATATGTTATCAAAAGTATGGGCTTTGGAGGCAAACATCAGGTTTGAATTTTATCCCCTCTATGAGTAGTCGTGCTTTACTAGTAGTTGCGTGGCCTCGGGCACATTATGGTTCTTCCAAAAGGCAGGTTCTCCTGTAAGATCAGAGCATTTTAAGCCTACCTAGGATTGAGATCATAGCAGGCAGTCATATTGAGAAAGTGCCTAGTTAGTGCCTCGCACGTAGACCATGTCCCTGAAGTGGCCAGTCCTGGTTGTAATCAATATGCCCTGGAAAGCAGGGCCTGAGTCTGATGGGTCCACCACAGTTCCTGAGTGCACAATCTGGTGCTGAACTCAGAGTCAGGCCAAAATAAGAACTGTGGGATAATTAACTCACAATGATGAGACCTGAAAGCACAACTTCCAGTATTTAATTCCAAGACCAATTCCATAATTTATGTAATTTGTGTCTTAGTTTACTCAAGCTGCTACCACAAAGTACTGTGAACTGGATGACTTATAAATAATAGAAATTTATTTCTCACAATTCTGGAACCTGGAAGTCTAAGATCAGAGTGCCAGGATGGTGGAGTTGCGTCGAGGGCTGTCTGCACAGGACGTTGAATTCTTGTGTCCCAACATGGAGGAGTGAACAAGAGAACTCTCTGAGTTCCCTTTTATAGGGCCACCAGTTCCTTGTATGAGGGAAAGTTGCACCTGTGTGACTTCATTACCTCCCAAATCACTTATCTCCAAATATCATTCTATTGAGGGTTAGTATTTCAACATATGAATATTGGGAGAGACACGAACATTTGGTGCATAATAAAATTTGATTTATGTATGACTGTCCATTTGCCCTCCAGTCTGAATAGTTGTCTCTGAGGCCTCTGGCTCAAAGAGAGTCAGAGGAGGAGGGCTCTTTGTCTAGGCTCCCTGTACCCAGGTAACAATGTTCTTTGTGGCTCCTAGAGGTTTGAATCTAGGTAGGTACACAGAATTTTTATTCAATAACAAATATTCGAGTTCTATGCACTAAGCACTCTGCAAGGATTAGAGACAAGGAGCAAAAGGACAAGACAAGGGCCCTGTGCTGATGGCACCTGAAGCCTAGTAAATAAGGAGAAGACCAAGGAAGCAGGACTAGGTGAATTTATTTGGGATGATGTTGCATTGTGAAGGTCTGGGGCTGACACTTGCCTCCCCTATAGCACCTGCTCAGCCCAATGTCCATTCCATTTCTCAAGAGTGCATAGTAAATACACACCCCTGGAGAGCCTTCTCTGACTCTCTCCCCTCCCTCATGTGCTGATGGTAATTTGTTCATTTTTAATGGTAGTTCTTAGTAGTTTAGTTCAGATCTCTTATTTCTTCTGGACTCAGCATGATTCCACTTACTTCTTCTGGACTCAGCATGATTCCTGGTCCCTAAGACATGCTTAGTTACAGATAAAAAACAAATGAAGGAAGGAGTGAACAACATCTTATGATCTTAAGCAACTCTTTTAAGTTGTCTAAATTCCCCTCTCCTTTTCTGACAACAGGAATAATAATCCATCACCATGTAGATCAAAGTTTGTAGTTAGTATAAAAGGCGAATTAAAGATAAATCAGTATTGTTCCAATTCAGGAGCTCTTACGGAGGGCCCCCTTTGGGACATGTCTGCAGGGGCCCAGGCTAAGCTCCTGAATGTTCACCTGCTTGGGTGTCTCAGATCTCTCAGCCCCTCCCGCTGGCCCATCATCATCCATCAGGATGGAAAGAGAGAGAGAGAGAGAAAGGGAGAGAGAGAGAGAGAGAGAGAGAGAGAGAGAGAGAGAGCGAGCTGTGAGCTGCATAATCTCTCCTCTGTTTCCTGGCCCAGACCTAAGGGTTTCCTGCCTTTCCTTCCTGAAGACTCGGGCAGCCAAGCTGAATGCAACAGCTGCTTCCCTCATTGCCAATGGACCTGGAGGTGAGGCCAAGCCCCATGGTAGCCATCTCCCCTCATTTCTAAGACAAGCTCCTTCTAGACCCAAGTTGGCCAAAGAAGGGTCCCTAAGCTTCACTGCTCACCTCATGAAGCCTTGAATTTCCCCAAAGGCATTACTTTCTTTAGAGCCCAGGTTAGCACCACCACTCACCCATCTGATGCTCTGACCTCAACACTGACCTCCAGGATCGAAGTGATGTGAGGAGCAAGGACCCCACATCCCACTCCTTCTGGTTGAGTCACCCTGCTCCCCTTCTGCTTGCCCAAAGGGCTGGCTGAGCGCTCAGGCCATTTGCAAGTGAAATGGGCCACCAGCCATCCCCAGAAGAGGAGGAAGCCCAGAGGACATCATCTATCAGGTTAAATAAATACCAAACACAACCTTTCACCCATAGACAGCCGGACAAAGAAACCAAAAGAAGAGGAGCAAAGAACCGTGTAAGGAAGAGCTTGCAGGGCCTCAGGGGTCAGCTCTGGAGCCTGCTCATTTTATGGAGGAGAAAAATGAAGGCCCACTAGGGGTTAGAGAACAGGGTTCCTGGTCCAGCCAAGCCACTAACTAGCTAAGTGGCATTAACCAAGTAACATAACCTCCAATCTTCCAGTGTAACAAAAGGACCCAAGTCCAGCCTGAAAGCTCTGGGGTTTTAAGTAAAATTGCAAATTAAAAGCAACCACCTGTTCTATTCTGGTGGCAGGAGGAGACACAGAGCTGAATGCATTTGATCACAAGGTATGAGTTTATTCTCTTGCTATCAAGAGACATCCCCTCCTGTCCATTGCTCATCCTCGTTGTCCCAGCCTCAAAACTGCAGGCCTTATTAGCACCAGGTGCCCTTGGATGCCTGTCTCTCCATCCATCTCTCTGAGGTACCACCTCTTCTGCTTTACCTGGATAGAGGTGCACACCATCCTGTCTCACCTGGGAGAAGAAGAGGAGGATTACACTATGACTCAAGAAGCTCCCAAGAGGAGATATATGCATGGGGTGCCCACTCCCTAAAAGTGTACTACCTGACCCTCTCCCTATATATAACAGTATAATCTCTAGTGAATCCCTCTGAAAAGACAAGTTTCACAGTATGTTTAAATAAATACACATATACACCCCAAAGTGAAAGACTGTTTACTACCATGTCACAAATCTTCCATACTTTCCTTCACAGCCAAAGCTGGAACCCTTCTCTGTTAGGAAATCTGCCCTGATGAATCGACCAAAGAAGGCTACTGAGTCATTGAAACCAAAACTCACAAACAGAAAGGGTCTCCTTCCCAGTATATGATAATTGTAACTGATCAAAGTAAACCAAATGAAAAGGAAGAAGAGATATTTGTCCCTGTAGTGAAGCCACAGTGGCTTCAGCACTGGCTCAAAACCTCAGCCTAGGTGGGCTCCGTGCAAACATTCCCATCTTTCTGCTTCTCTCCCTCCCAGGTTCTGTCACCTTCTGGAAGCTGTTTGGTGGCACTGGCCTTTTCACAAACTTCATTCCTGTAAGTTGGGCAGCCAACTGGTTAACTTCCCAGCTATGGGTTTGGCTTTTTGTTTTGTTCTGTTTCTTTTTTCTTTTTTCTTTTCTTTTTTTTTCCTTTTTGGTACCAGGGATCGAACTCAGGACCTTGCACTTGCGAGGCAGGCACGGTGCTACTGAACTAAATCCCCAGCCCTTGTTTTGTTTCTTGACCCTAGACTGACTAAGTAATAGAACAACTCTACCAGGCTCCAAGCTCTTAGCATTATTTGTCTTCAGGGCATTTCTAACTCACTGGAAGATTCACAGGAGATAAACTAGTTCTAAACATCCACCAAGCTTAGCATTTCACTTGCCATTGTGTGTATGTTTCTTTCATGAGTTCCATGTGTGTCTCAGTCCAGAGGAAAAGCCCAGGTGAGCAGCATCGCGGTGACAGCAGGAGATGCCCTTGTCTACCTGGCTGACCAGCAAGGCTTTGTGCATGTCTATGACATCGAGGAGTATGGCCTGTGGGGACCAGAGCTGCAGCCTCCCAAGAGTAGGCCATGAACTTCTTCATTGTTAAACACTCTGATAGGCAGAGCTTTGACTTTAGTGCAAGATTCTGCCTTGTAAAATTAAATTGTGCCAGTGAAGAGGGATTATCTTTAAATCCTTTCAAAGCAGATGTACAGAAAAATATTTTAATGAAAATATTCAGCAGGAAAATGGGCACACATACACTCGTGAATGGAGGGTGAACTGCTGTATGCTGCTTAAAGGGCAAATTGACTGTATGTAGCTAAAGCTTTAAATGGCAATTCTACTTCTAGAGGTTTGGCTAAAAGAAATAATAAATGTGCATATTTGAAGATATTTTGTTATATAATTGGGCATTAGTATATTGTTTATGAAAGAGAGGAAAAAATAGACCAGGCTACATGTTCAACATAAGGGGAACACGATGGTATAATATATTGGAATATTATTTAGTCATTAAATAATGATGCTGTATATAAAAATGTATTCATAGGAAAAATATTTATTATAAATGGTTAAATGAAAAAAGTCAGATCATATAATAGTATTTATGATTCTGTCTTTATTAAGACAAAAGACAACATGCAAGCCTGGAAGTCTAGAAAAATATACAAGGTTTTAAATATCTTTATCTCTTTGTAGATGAAGTTACATTTACATATTTATTTTCTCCTCTTTTAGAAAGCTATCTTTTTAAATTTCCCTGCATATATATTGCTTTTGAGGTAACAAAAATATGTGTAAAACTTAAAACTCTTTCTATAACTATAAAACTTCTCATTTAGAAAAAAAAAATCAAACAGTAGGATGTAATGGAAAATTAAGTTGCTTTTCTGACCACCTCTACTTCCCTAAACTCCATTTTTTTTCTCAGTACCAGGGATGAAACTCAGGACCTTGTACTTGCCAGGCAGGCTCAGCTCCACTGAGCTACATCTCTGGCCCCCTAAATTCCATTTTTATTTTCTAGTGAATTTCCTTCCAGAAGGTTTTCACATATGTGTGTGTGTGTGTGTGTGTGTGTATGAATATATATGTATGTATATATATAAACACACACAAAGAAAATGCATAATTTTCAGAACTTATTTTTCCTTTCTATCTCTTAGGCAACTTTCCAAATAAGCATATTTACATTTACTTCATTTTTAAATGGTCATATAATATTGCATCAAATATATTTCCCGAAATCCAATTCAGAGGTAAATAATCACGTACATCTCCTTATGCACCACTTCCTATACGATCATAGAAGAAGTTTAAATAGCAAAGAAATCAGAACTTAAAAATGAAAATGGTGTGCTATGTATTTGTTTTTATTCTAGCTACTAGGAGTATGTGAATCCACTTGCTGTTACTATAATACCTGAGATGATCAACCAGTAAAGAGAAAAGGTTTATTTTGGCTCACAATTTTGGAGCTTTCAGTTCAATCGACCCTGTTGCTGTGGGCCTGCGGCAGCGTATCGTGGCAGAAACGTGTGGTAGAGCAAAGCCATTCATCTCATGGCAAAGAAGGGAGGGACAGATGGAGAGAGGGAGGGAGGGAGGGAGGGAGGAAAGAGACAGACAGACAGACTAAAACTAGGGTCCCAAAATCCCCTTCAAAACTACAGTCCCCACAGACCTAATACCCCCCAGAAAGCTTCGCCTCTCAAATCTCCCACCACCTCCCAACAGCATGACATTAAAGACCAAGCTTTTAACACATGGGTCTTTGGACCAAGCTGGGTCAAGATACAAACTATAACAAGAGGTGCAGTTTTTATGAGACTATTTTAAAAATCATTTTGGGCTACTTGCGTTCTCTTCCTGCTTACCAGACCCTAAGCACTGAAGAGAATCATTGCAGTCCCTATCTTGCACAGCTCCCATTTCCTATGCCTTTAGACCTGATCTGGGGCCTGGCGGGCATTCAGTGATCACTTATGAAACTAATGCTGCATGACCTGTGGCACTGCCTGCTGGACGCACATCCAGGGCACACATGTCCTGCAGGAATGGTCCCATGTCACCACGTGTGCTAACTCCCCATCCTATTCAGAAGTGCTTTCTTTCAATTTAGATGTGACCTTCTGGAGGGCCCATGTCAGCATGGTGACATCGTAAGTACCATTATTTTTATTGTTCAAGTATTTGTTAAAGGGTGAAAAGAATTTTTCTTCAAAATCAGTTCTCTCAAAAGCCCTCTGAATTGGTCAAAAGAGGAAAATGGCATTTCATTTACGCTCTTGATGAAAGCAAGACCTGTACTAAAGGAACAGATTTTAAATCTTCATTTTTTCTTAAAAATGGATTATTGTTTTCCTTGAATTGAACTGGTGTTTTAGCACAGCTTTTTAAGCTTAGTAGGTTTAAAATATTTTGCTGGGGTTGAAAGGAGTCAATGCCAAGGGAGATACCTGAACTCTTGCTAGATTGTTCTTCTCAGCTTCGTGATCTTCTGCTCAGACTGATCACCCACAAGGTGGTTTCCGGTATATCTAGCTTGATGTTTGGGGCTGGAATTGGGGCATTTGGAGGGAGTGTGGTGTGGCAGGAGGTGGGGAAAACGGTTTCCAGTAGAATTCAGGAGATGGACCTGGTTTCTGTGTTCCAACCTAAGTTACACTAGCACTGACATATTGATCTAATGTCTCTTTCATGTGGTGGCAGACTTGAGGATTCTCTTTTCTCCTTTTACCTCATTAGTTTGGAGCTGATAGAGGAAGAAAATATTCTGCTGTGATCTTCCCTCAATCGGACAGTGCGCCTGTGGACCAGGGATGGAGCAGACATAGGTAGAGGCACTTGGCCTCCCCTCAGCCCCAGTTAAGGGCCAAAGATCTGGCCTCCATTGAGCCATGACTTCTCTGAAGTAACCTGTGTTAGCCTGCTCAGGATGCCATAACAAAATACTATAGATTGGTCAGCTTAATGAACAGATATTTTTTCTCTGTTCTGGAGGCTAGGAATCCAAGGTGAGGGTCCCAGCAGATTGGACCTGGTGAGGCCTCTCTCCCTGGACATAAACAGCCACTTTTTTATGTCCACACCTGATGGATAGATAGAGAGCTCTCTGGTGTCTCTTATTATAATAACAATAATCCTACTGGATCAGGGCCCTGCTCTTACAACCTTATTTAATCTCAGTTACTTCCTTATTGACCTTATTTCCAAATACAGTCACACTGGAGGTTAGGGCTTCAGCATACAAATGAGGAGACATAATTCAGTCCATAGCATAAAGTTGGCTTATTTTCTCCCAAAATTAGCAAAGTCAAAGACATTTGAACTTAAGAAAACTCGGTGGGACTGGGGCAGTGAGTCTGGTAAGGAATTCTCCAATCATGAGGATCTTGTCTTGGTAGAGACAATTCAGAACTGGTTGGGGGAGCTGTGCAATGGGCAAAGGCCTGGTATGTATGGCCAGAGTAACCAGAATAGTCTGACCTCCTGCTCAGAGGGACTGTAGACCTGCTGCAGTAGGTTATCTTGTCCTGTAGCTTATGTTTCTTGAAGTAGGTCTGGAACTATTTTGAATTTATTCTGCAAGTTCTTATATTATTGAGTAGCTTATGAACACCTTGATACATTTTGTGGGGAGCATTCTAGGCTTCAGTCTCCAGGGGCACTTTCCTGAAATTGTTTCTTATGGAACTCTAGGGACACAACTTAGCCTGATTAAAGCAACATCACTAGGGTCAAGTAGACTAGTCGTGTTAGGAGTAAGTTTTGTTCTGATTAGAAGACAGGTTACCTTCCATTGTATGCATATTATTTATTACTTTGTCTCTATTCTTCCAGGAACCTTTGGGCAGAGTAGCCCCTGGGATATTTTTACTCCTTCATCCTGGAATCACCCAAGAGTCTCCTATGAAATTCTGACAGATCCCCAGAGCATGACTACTCACCCTGCTCTGGAAGGAGATACTCCTACTGGGTACACAGCAGGAAGGGAGGAGCAGGATGATGTGATGGAGGAGAAGCCCTGGGCTGAGGTTGGTGCTGGCGCATCCAATTCATCCGTGTTTCACTTGTAGCTTCCAGGCGATGAGTGTGGAATGGAACCATAGCCTGAGCAAGTCAAAGCATGATCCAGTCAAAGCATGATCCAGAGAGCCCAGTCAGTGCAGGAATAACATGGATTCCCTGCATCTCAAGCTCATGTTACTAATCAGGACCATGAGGGCATTGGTTCACCTCGTGGGATGGTAGGAGCTCAGCAGCATTTTCCTCATTCTGACCAACAAAAAGGCAGTTGTACCCAGCCTTGGAATACCAGGAGACTCAGCAACCACATTCAACCTCTGTCTGAGAAGGACAGGCCCTGCACATTCAGCCTGCAGCACACACTCACTGCTCAGTGATGCATTTAAACTTGCAGTCTGAAAGGAAAAAGTGATCAGATTAATGCCCAAGTCTGTGAAAGTCAAAGTCAGAGCAAGAGATTTGGAGAGGGCCCTTGTCAACACAGTGTTGATTTAGAACTCCATGAAATATATGGATTCCCAAGAAATGCTTGCCCTTTAGAGAATTGAAAAGAAGGTCATTTCATGAGCTATTGCTCACCAGCTATGTTACAACTCAAAGCAGAACACCTGCTCTGCCAGCAAAATCATGTGTCTTAGGTTTTTCCTTGGCAGCCTTATAGAATACTGATCACACAGTGTAACCTAGTCACTGCCTCTGGCTTAGAGACCTGCATGTGTTCAAAATAGAAAATGAAAGAATCAGGCAAACACAGATCGGGAAAAGCTCCTCTCATCCAAACCTCCTGCATCTCTGTGATCTTGTTCCCAAGGTTATCAAGCAGCATCAACTATGGTAACTCTCAGGAGATTCAGAACATGTGGCTGATTTAGAAATGCAATAATTTCAGTATGCGTTTCATATAGAGAGAACAAATGTGTTCATTAATTCTGTTCTTTTCTTTTTTTTTTTTTTTTTTGGTACACACGTCTGAACTTGGGAACTTGGGCTTTTGAGGCAAGTGCTAGAACCACTGAGCTAAATCCCCCAGCCCCTGTTCATTAATTCTGATAGTTCCTTAATTTGGAGAACAAAATCTCCGGGAGAAGTGGGAAGACGGAGGGAAAGAATAACATAGAAAATGTGCTGATGGAGATAAAAAGACCAGTTGAATGTTACACTCTAAGGCGTCAGACTGCAAGTGCAAATGCAGGGAGGAGGAGGAAGCTTAGGAAGGTGAGGTGGGAGGAGGAGGAGAGAAAGCAGGAGGGGTGAAGAAGAGGAAGAAGGAATGGAGAAGGAGTGGGGAATACTATAATTTATAAGATGCTTCAAAAAGGGTGAGCAAAGTCTTCATGGGTGACCTTGATCTGTGTAAAGAAACCATAGGGTGAATCTGTGCTTATTATTCTGCCCAATTTGACTGCAAGTACCTCAGAAATGTTTAAATTTCTTCCAATAAAGCTACACAGAAAACAGAAACCTGAGCCTTTATTAGTATATCTGACCCATTCAAAGAGAATCCAGATGTAAAATTGCAGAATAAAATATTTCATCACTGTGAGTTAGGGTTTCCCGGGTTCCACACTCAAGTTTACCTTAATTAGCTATGTAACCTCTCCTAACACTCACTTCTGTTGAGCTATAAAATGATAGGTGGGTTTTTATCATCTCTAAGTTTTCATTCCAGCTTTAAAGCTTGTATGTTTCTCTGAATGTCTGTTTCACAGAAATTGAATGCATTGATTGGATTCTGGATGTCAGTAGTGATTCTTCCAGGATGCCAGCAGATCAGACTCAACCACAGAGAAAATAAGTTGACTGGTTGCAGAAAAGCATTCACCTGGAAAATATCACATATGAGCTGGTAGCTGGAAAATCAAGTCAAAGCTCAGGGGAAAATGCTCGTGTTACCAAACTGATTCAGTCAGCTTGAACTTTGTTCTAACACAGAAAACCCATGTAACTAATAGGCAGTCCTTATTCCCTGCCTGATGTCAGTGTGCTTATGGATTCCCATCCTTATCTGTTCCTTTCTCTTCTAGCCTGGAAAGACCTCTAACCTTTGCTCTCCAGAAAATTTCATCCTTGAAGTTGAGAAGAAAGAAGAAATAAGCCGATGGTCTGAATTTCCCGATGGCAGGTCAGTCTGAAAGAAGCAGCCAGGTGGGGCCAATGTGGGGGATTGGTTCCTCCTGAAATAACACAGCCTTTCTGGACATCCTGTCACCTGTATATGTCACCTGCTTGTATCTCTTGTTTCTAAGTTCTCCAGCCTGAGTGTACAACTGAGGTCACAACTCAAGTCTCATAGTCAGATGTTCTACCTAAATGATCTGGGACACCCTGGGCACCTCAGTTTCCTCCAGCCAGCGCACATGGTCAAGAACCACACTCAACTCTGCTTTGAGCTACATAGTTGATGTTGTTGCCCTTAGCACTGCTTGAGGCAGGAAGGCCCCAAGGTCTCTCCCACAGCCTTGCTGACCTCCTGAGGACACAGGGCAGGGGAAGGCCCTGAGGCCCCCAAAACTATACAAACCTGGAGTATTCAAAGGCCTCGTGGTGCCTCAGGTCCTCATGCACTAGGACATGGCAGGTACTAGACAGAGACAGGGTAAATGAGGACCTCTCCCTCCAGGTCTGTGAGATATTCTGTTCCCCGTGCCCCAACTGGCTTTCTTGGGTCCCAATGACCAATGGACCCAAAGAAACAGCCCCTTCAGTGACACTTACTCCTCCTCTTGTCATAGCATTTGGATCTAGGTCATGGGCACATGTAAAATGACACCACTCCTACCTCCCAACTCATTGGTGCATTGGCTCTCTTATCAAGAGCTCAAGTCCCTTTCTGTGTCTGCCTCATTATCTTAGCTCTTCACCTCCATCTTCACAGTCACTAAATGCTATAGACAGCTACAGAGGACTCCTGCCTTCCACTTGCACTGCAGGAACCGCAAACAGGGGCCTACAGAATAGGGTCCAGGGTAAAAGGGTCCTCCTTTCAGCTGGATCAGCATCCCTTATGAAATTTTCTAGGACTTTCTGCTCACTTCTGCTCACATATCATTGGCCAGCACTCAGTCACACAGCCACATCTAGTTGCAAGAGAAGCTGGGAGTTCTCTGACCAAGGAAGGAAGGCAAGAAACAATTTTTGGTGGATAACTTGCAGGCTCTGTCCCCATAGATCAAAAATTTAAATATTTCAAATGTCATCAGAATCAGAGGGCATTTCACATAGAAACACCATCTATCATACCATATGTATCATGTGAGAAAATGTCTGAGAGTCATGAATCTAAAGTTTGGTTGGGAGAAAAGTTGGCTTGTTAGAAAATGAAATGGAGTTGGCTTATAGCCACAGATTTGTCTTTGACCTTGGCTAAGCCATTTAAACTTCCTGTTTATGTACCTGGACATCTCCCAGGTGCATATTGAATCCAGTGAGATGGTGATAATGATGGTGTGTTGGTCTTAAGAGACTGGAAAGGGAGGGAGAGCCTTCTCTGTCTGCTTCTGAGGTTAAAGATTAGCATCTTTATTGGTGTTGTTAGCCATGTCAGCTACTGCAGAATGAGCAACATTCTTTAAATGCCTTCACAGTACCCGTTTTGGCTGTAATTGCCTCTCTCCTTTGAGAACTTACACCACTTCAGGGTGTGAGGTGGGAAAGGCTTCTAAGCAGCATGCATAGCAAATACAGCAGGAGGCAACCAAATAAGATGCAGTATGACTCCAAGTAGAGACAACGTAGAAAAGTGTAAAGAAAGTAGTCCCTGAACACAGAACTGTTTTTTATTCTCCAGGACTTTGTTAAGAGGCAAAGGATTGGATTATGAACTGAGAGAGGCAAGTAGTGGAAAAAAAGAGGTGGAAGTGGGTCTGTCTGCTTAGAATATATCAGCCAGGGACAGCGAAAACCCTCTTATAACTAAACCAAGACCAATGGTATGGGGTTAATTTATAAATATATATCTTTTAGGGGAAGGAACCACTAAAAAATGATACACACATTTATAAACATTTTATTTCAATTTTCAGCGTAAAATGGATATTCATTCGCCAATCTTCTGATGTTCAGCACTGTCTTCTATAATGCATTATATATGATTTTCAATTTCCAAATTCTTTTTTTTTTGGGTACCGGGGATCAAACTTGGGTCCTTGTGCTTGCGAAGCAGGTGCCAGAACCACTGAGCTAAATCCCCAGCCCTCAATGTCCATTTTTGTAAAGAGAGTGAGGACATAGGCGTATTTCCAAAGCAGTGAGTGCAGTGTCCTTCTAGATTTTTAAATCATTTTCCCCGGGCTTTCACATGTCACCTATCTCAGTTCAGTATCACCCTTCAACTAGTATTTTCAAAGTATTCGTCTTAGCCTTCACAAAGCTTTGGTTTCATTATTTTCATATTAATTTCATCATTTTGCATTTTGTTTAAATAAACTTTTACAATCACAATAAAATGCACAACTGGTATAATTAGATTGAGAACAAACACAGCTGATTATTATTGAACATACAACTACCCTTCAAACATTAGGCAGAAGTATATAGGATACTGTAGCCGCCTGCCAGATATGAGTGTTTGGAGTACTGTGGGCATTTGCAGGGCACTGACAAAAAAAAAAATCAGTAAATCATCAATTCAGCTAGGAGATATCTCCTACAGGGGTCCTTAAAGCAATAGGGATTCCCCAGAAATAAAATCAAGCTCTCTCTGACAGCTTGGCTATAGGACCAAGGACAAAGAGAGATGCCAAGAGAAGGAGGAAGGCAGTAGCTCTGTCTTTAGTCTACTTGCGTTTATATTACAAGATACCTCCCCTACATTTTCTTAAACATGCTTTTGAAACAGCCCATGCCTTATTCATCATCAAAAGAAATGTTGAGGATCTTCCACCTGGGAAGGTTTCCCACACTTAGGTAGAGAATTAAATGACTGCTTTATCCAGTTCTTACAACATCTTTGGAGACGTTCCTGTTTGTTATCTTTACAGATAAGGAAACTGAGGCTAGGGGAGGGCATGTGATTTCCCCAAAGTCAAACCTGTGGTAGTGAAAAAAAAAGAGCTGGTCCCACTGCTATTTCTGCTACCCTTCAGTGAAAAGACCATGTCTCAGAGAAGGGTTTTTATACGAGCACAGAAAGAAAAGGGCATAGATTACACCTGCTCCAAACAAATAGAAGCTGTGGACAACTAGCAGATTATTGTGGACTGAAGTATCTGCCTGCAAAGCACAAGCCCAAATGGTGGTGCTAGTGTTAAATTACTGACATCCATGTTGGCTGGGGTCAAATTAAACAGACAAGGCTAGGGATCTTTTAGTGGGTGCCCCCCAGGCTGTGCAGGGAGAAGTGAGGCATAGAGAGGCAGACTGGAAGTCATCTCTAGAGACATGGTGCCAGGAAGGCCAATGGATGACTCAAGTGGATGTGCATGGAGCAAAGAGGGTATACAATACCTCCATGCAAATACGGCAAGGCAGACCAGAGAAACTCAGGAGCAGATGGACAACAGGGCCAGAGAGACAAACCAGGGTGCCAGAAAGCATGATTAAATATATCTCACACCCCAATAGATCTACAGCAGCAGTGCCCAGCCTTGTGGGCACCAGGGATGGTTTCATGGAAGACAATTTTTTCAAAGATCCTGTTGGAGCAGGTGGGATGGTTTGGGGATGATTCAAAGGAGCATGCAACCAAAATTCCTCACATGCACACTTCACAATATTGTTCAGGTTCCTATGAGAATCTAATGTTGCCACTGATCTGACAGGAAGCGAAGCTCAGTCTATAAATACAGATGAAGCTTCACTTCCTTGCCCGCTGCTCATCTCCTGCTGTGTGGCCCAGTTCATAGAAGGCCATAGGCTGGTCAGGTCCATGACCTGAGGATTGGAGACCCCCTGATCCAGAGCATTCAGATTTGGTCTCAAGGTTTTGTTAGAAATTGCCCGTGAATACCTCCAGGGCTAGTTTGTTCAACATTCCTTCTGCAACACTAGTGAAGCACCACTCTGTGGCAGGCCCTGTGCTGTGACACAACATGGGGGATTCCACCCTGAGTATCCACTCTGAAGGAGCTCACACTCCATGGAGGGCTGAAGGGTCACCAGGCTCCATCACTCAGGGCTTGGCTCTTACTGCATGAGAAGCAGAAAGCATTGTGGGAACATTTGCCAGGAAAATAGAGAAAGAGGCTCTCTGAAGGAAGAGAATTCATTTGGAGACCTAAGAAATGAGTGGCATGTGGCCACTTTTTCTTTCAATTTATTTTTCATTTCTATATGTTTGTGACACATAGTAATTATATAATAATTATATTCATTCATTTTGGGGAGTTAATATATATGCATACTATATCTTGATCAGTTTTAATCCCTTCCTCCCAAACTTCCTTTCTTCCCTCATCCCCAGATCCCCTTTCCTATCTCCAAAAAGTCTGCCTCCCTATTTTCTACCATCTCTCCTTTATTTTGCTCTTTAGATTATCTATATTTTGGATTTCCTGTAAAGAAAAACCATCACATATTTAACCTTGTGTCTCTGATTTATTTCACTTAACACTATAGTCAAAGATCCACCCATTTTCCTACAAATGACAGTTATCTTTTATGGCTGAGTAATACTCCCTTTTGTAGGCATACCACCTTTTCTTTACCTATTCATCTGTTGATGGGCATATAGACTGTTTCCATAATTTCGCTATTGTGACTTGTACTGCTATATACATGGATATGCATGTGTTATCGCTTGTGTCTAGATGTCCTCCCAAAATATCGTGTGCCCATAGGTGGGGCTTTTCATAGGTGGCTGGATCTAGAGTGTATGATTCTGGGATTAAGTGTGTGATGCTGGGATCAATGGTGTGTGATTACTAAATTAGTTCACTGGCTGGTTTAGCATAGTTCTAGGAGTGGATAATGGAAAGGCCCTCCCTGGGTGTGAGTGCTACCTGCCCTAAGGATGTATAGCCTGGACAGAATATAAGGGTTGGAAAGAGGGCTGCTAGGGTATTTTGTCACTTGCTGCTTCTGAGGCTGTCGCTTGTCTCCTGCTGCCTCCTGCCTGTTCTGCAATGCCCCTCTGCCATGCCACCCTGTCTTAGAGCCAGCTGATTATGAATTGAGACCTCTACAGACTTTGAACCAAAATAAACCTTTCCTCCTTTAACCTTGAGTGTAAGGTATTTTGTCTCAGAAATAAGAAAAGTAACTAAGACAGCATGTAGCATGATAATATGCTGGCTTTAACTTTTTGGGAAGATGCCCAGGAGAACTAGAGCTGGGATAATTGAAATTTCTATTTTTAGTTTTTTGAGGAATCTCCATACTGATATCCATAGTGGTTGTATTGGTTTACATGCCCACAATGAATGTAAAAATGTTCCTTTTCCCCCACATCCTCACCAGCATTTGTTGTTTTTAGAGTCTCTTGGTAATAGCCATTCTCACTGGAGTTAGGTGGAATTTCACTGTTATTTTGACTTGCATTTTTCTAACGACCAAAGATGCTGAACAATTTTTCACATACATATTGGCCATTTGTACTTCTTCTTTTGAAAAGCGTCTCTTCATTTTAATTGTCCAGTTTTTTATTGGGTCTTTTATTTTTGAGGTCCTAATTTTTGGAGTTCTTTGAATATTTTAGATATTAATCCTCTATAAGAGAAGTAGTTAGCAAAAGAACTCTTCCCATTTTGTAAGTTTTCTCGTCAGTCTGCTAATTGCTTCTTTTGCTGCCCAGTTTTTGATTCTTGAAATTATTTCTTGTGCAATTAGTGTTCTGTTCAAGGACTTCTTGTCCTCAAGTATTTTACCTATTTTATCTTCCAGCAGATTCAGTGTTTGTGTTTTTATATCTAGGTCTTTGATCCATTTTTACTTGATTTTTGTACAAGACGAGAGATATGGGTCTAGATATATGCATGTGGGTAACCAATTTTCCCAGCACCATTTGTTAAAGAGGCTTTATTTTCTCCAATGTTTGTGTTTAGCCTATTTGTCAAAGATCAGATAGCTAAAGATGCATATGGGGCTATTGCTGTGCCTTCTATTCTATTCCATTGCTCTACATGTCTGTTTTGGGGCCAGCACCATGCTGATACATGAAATCTAGGATTGTAATGCCTCCCACTTTGCTCCTTTTTTGTAAATTTATCCATTTATATATTATGCAAATATACTGTACTATACTCATTAGCAAATATTTCAATACAATTTATAGTTGAATGATATTAATCATTAATGATCATGAGAGGATTTATCTTCCAAATCATCTTCATGATAATTGTGAAATTTATTTTTTTCTCTAATGTATTTTTATTTATTTTTTAAAATTTTTATTAGTACCTGTTTGCAGTACATAATGATTACATCATGGGGTACATCTACATAAAATCCTTTTTATTTCCCCTTCCTCTCTTCTCCTTATATATCTTCTACTTTGCTCTTTTTGCTCAGTATTGCTTTGGCTATTCTCAGTTTCTTCTAGTTCCATATAAACTTTAGAATTTTTTTTCTTGTTCTAAGAAGAATGTTGTTATTTCAATTGTAGTTGCATTAAATCTATTTTTGGTAATATTCCCATTTTAACAATATTGGTTTTATCCAGGAACAAGGCATGTCTTTCCATTTTCTAATATCCTGGTCAATCTCTCACTTCAGAATAATATAGTTTTCACTATAGAAGTCTTTCATCTTCTTGGTTAGGTTCGTGCTTAGGAATTAAAATTTTTTGGAGCTACTGTGAATGGGATTGTTTTCCTGATTTCTCTCTTGGTAGGTTTGTTACTGGTGTACAGGAACACACTTTCTGGCCTAAGATATGGTTTATTTTGGAGAAAGTTCTGCAGGCTGCTGAGGAGAATATGTGTTCTGCTGTTGATAGATGGAACACCTAGATATCTGTTAAGTCCATGAGTTCAATGATATAGTTCAACTTAGTTTTTTTCTTTGTTGCATTCTTAATTGGTTAATCTGTTTATTTGTGAGAGTTAGATATTAAAGTCATCCACTATGATTGTATTGGTGTCTCTTTGTCCTTTTACTGTATTGCAAGAAGTTTTTGTTTTATGAAATTGAGTGCACCAACATTCAGTCCATATATATTTACAATTGTTATCTCTTCCTACTGAATTATTCCCTTTACCAATATGTAATGATCTTTATCTCTTCTGTTCAGTTTTTGCTGGAAGTCCACTTTGTCTGAAGTTAGGACAGCTGTCCCTGCTTATTTTAGAACTCCAGTTGCATGAAGTATTGTTTTCTATATTCTTTCAATCTATATGTTTCAATCTAGATGTTTCTTTGTACATGAGGTTCATCTCTTGGAGGCAGCATTAGTTAGTTGGGTTTTGTGTTTTTTTATTCAATCTGCCAATCTGTGTATTTGATTGAGGTATTAAGATATTTACGAGTGTTATTGACTGGTAGTTACTGATTATTTATTCAGTGTTGATCCCTTTCTATTTTCCTTTTGTTTAACTACTCTCTGAGTTAGATACACTCTTTACTTTGGACTCTTTGGTGATGTTGTCCTCAGTGTCTCCATTTAGAATTCCCTCAAGTATTTCTTTCATGCTGGTTTAGTGGTCCTGAATGTCTTTAGATTCTCTTTGTTGTGGAAGGTTTTTGTTTCTGCATCAATTTTGAAGGATAATTTTGTGGGATATACTAATTTAGATGGGCAGTTGTTTTGTTTTAAGGCTTGAAAAACTTCACTCTAAGCTCTCCTGGCCTTTAAAGTTTGTATTGAGAAATCTGCTGTTATTTTATAGGCTTAACTTTATAATTTACTTGACATTTTTCTCTAATACCGTTTAGTATTCTCTCTTTGTTCCAGATTTCTGGGATTTTGATTATGTGTTATGGAGAGGTTCTTTTCTGGTTATGTTTATTTGGGGTTCTAAATGCACCATTTAGTGGGGTATCCATTTCCATCTCTGGATTTGGGAAGATTTGGAAAGTTTTCTGCAATGATTTTGGTGAATAGATTTTCAAGCCTTCATTTTCCTTCTCCAGCTCTATAGTTCTTAGTTTCTTTTCATTTCTTTTTTTTTTTTTTTTTCTGGTACCAGAGATCAAACTCAGGTCCTTCATTGGTGTAGGAAAAGATTTTATGAACAAAACCTCAGTTGCCCATGAACTAGCACAAACAATCAACAAGTGGGATCTCTTCTTATTAAAAAGC
>NW_004624776.1:7024050-7038084 GCF_000247695.1 Heterocephalus glaber | reverse complement strand
AAAATAGGAAGAAAAGATCCAAAGGGGTAGGGGTAGTGGGAGGGGCAGGGGAAAGGAAAGAAGGGAAAGGAAAAATGATGAGAACTAGAAGAAATGGAAATAAAGTCTTTGTAAATAGGGAAGGGTAGAAGGGGTGAAGGAAAGGCTAGGAATAGGGAAAAAATAAGAATCAAGATACATCATGTAAAGGTACCAGGTCCCAATGAGAAATGTAAATGTGTTGTATACCTAAAATGTACCAATAAAAGAATTTAAGAAAAAAAAAAAAAGCTCAGGTCCTTAAGCTTGCAAGGAAGGCGGCGGAACCACTGAGCTAAATCCCCGGCCCTACTTCTTAATTTTTTGACTCCTATAATTCTTAAGTTAATCCTTTCAAGTCATCTAGGAGCTCTTAAGTCAACTTCTGGTGAATTCTTATTGTTTTTATAGTATCACTGAGTGATTGATCTACTACATCATTCTTGTCCTCAAGTCCTGATATTCTTTCTTCTGGTTGGTCATGGCTATGGGGATGGCTTTGAATTGGAATTTTTATTTCCAGGAGTTCTGCTTGATTCTTTTTCATAATCTGTAATTCTTTACTAAAGTGGTCATTCATATCCTGCCTTGTTTTCTTTAATTCAATCAGCTGTTTGTGTCCTTTTTAAGCTTGTTGAATATCTTATTAAATCATTTATCTGCTTATGTAATCCTCTTGGAGCTCATTGAACATCATATATATATATGTATGTGTATATATATATATTTGTTTATTCTTTTATCTCTTCAAACATTTTAACCATTTGATTTTTAAATTCTTTGCCTGAAACTTCTTCCTCTTCAGTGCCCATGAGATCAGCTTTTGGGGAGTTGTGAATTACTTGAAGCATCTTATTGCCTTATTTTCTCATGATTTCTGTGTTTTTGTGTTGAATATTTTAGATCAGTTGGGCTAGAAAGCTCTGCCGCTATCATAGAGACTCCTGGCCCTGAACTGCAAGAAGAGAATAACTACTGGCAATATCTACATGCAAAGAGCCAATCATATATCAATATATAATTTAGAGTTAGTTTAGAAAGTTTTTCCACTCTTTCAGTAACCCAGGACTACAAAGGATTAGTAATAGAGAAGAGGCTGGGAGATTGAAGATGATGCAAAAAACCCCCAAAAGACTAAAGAGATACAAAAGTAAACAAAAGAAAGAGAGAAAGTAATTTTCAATATTTATACCTAGAAAGGGGGGAGAGTCGGGTGGTTGGGGGTATATGTGGAGGAGATGAAGGAAAGCGAGAGAGACTGTTTTTGGTAGATAACCGTCTTTACAGCGATTGTATTTATCAGTTTGCATAAACCCTATATTAGAAGACCTAAGAAACAGATTGTAGTAAAAGAGAACTGGATAGGTCAATGTAAAACACATAGAAACAGAAAAGATAGTTAACACTCACATACAGTTGTTCGTTAACATATTCCCCTCACATAAACCCTAAAAATAAGCAAAAAGAAAAAAATTAAGTTTTTATAGCAGTTTTATATACAAGAAAAGAAGGGAGAGGGGAGGATACTTGTGAAAGGGGAAAAGAAGAGAATAAAGGAGGGATTTTTAAGTGGATAGTGAAACAAGATACAGAGAATTTGAGTCCAATTAATGACCTAACTGAACCCCTAATTTGAGAAGCCCTACAAAACAATCATTGGTGAAGGGAAATCTAATATGAGATGCTAAGATAGTACACTGTATTTAGATTAACCCTAATAGTTTATGTATAAAAGAGGAATAGGTAGACAGGAAGAGGGAAAATATAAATACAAATATAAGCATACGTAGAAGAGGAGTTGAGAGGAGGAGGTGTAAAGGGAGAAACAAGAAGGATAAAAATGAGCTTATATATGGAAGGGGTGAGAAGCGATAGGGAGATTGGATCCACCTGTTGAACTACCAGTCAAGCCAGGTTAGATGATTCTTAAACACAACCTTTGAAGTGGGCACCTGTGATTTCGCTGCATGGAATGTTTTACAAGCAACAGCCGAACACTTACACACATAGCTATAGCTATGCACACATATACACAAAGCCTGCCAATCAAAAATTTACACCAGAAAAAAAACGCAAAAAGCATGGAAAGGGCATCATGCTCGGGAGCCTCTGGTGACCTTGGAATGTTGATGGGTCGCCAACAGGTGGTAACCACAGATCCCCAGTTGCGATTTGGTTGCAGGCTCCATTTGCTCCACCTAGTCCACCTCCCTCAACTTCCCATGTGCAGGTGTGTCCCAGTTCTGCCCTGTCTTTCTCTGGTCAGCATCTTCTGTGGTCCCCTGTGGTGAAATAGGTGGGAGTAACTGTGTTCCTGCACACCTTGCTGACAGCTTTTCTCTGCCCTCTTTACTCTTGGGCAAAGCAATATTCCTGCTTGCCAACATTCGATCTGGCCTGGGATTTTAGTGATTTCTGGGGTCAGCAGGAATGAGTTCACATGGGCGCAGTTTGGCCACAGGGAGGGAGCTCTGGGCAGTTGCTCAGTGAGCACAGGGTTGAGAGGTGTTTGCGGGTGTGTGGGAGGGGTGGGAGGAAGCCCACAGAGGCATTGAGCTCACTGATGTTTAGGGGGCAGCAGGAGAGACTGCCATAGCTCCAGAGCCTTTTCTCCTGCTATCCCATCGGTCACTGCCACTGCAAGACCCTGGAATTCTGTCTCACAGATCCCTCAGTGCCTGATTCTAGGTCCCTAACCAGGACTATCCCCTTCGTCCCTGTTTGTTGTTAGATGTTGCCAGTCCTAACTCAGTCACTGCCCTCTGAGTGATTCTCTGTCTTATGCTTTCCTGAGTGCCCTGGTCTGAGGAGGCTCTCTCTTGTGTCGAATTCACTGAGCATCTCTCAGCAGAAGGAGAGTTAGGACAGGTGGGCACTGGGGAGTGGCTGCTACGTTGAACATCAGTCAGCAACCAGGCAGCCACTGCTGCATGCAGTTTCTTCCCTCATGGGCATTTGAACTTTTCCCAAGATGGTTTACTTACCAGACCCAGGCTGTAAGCAGTGCCTGGATCAAGAAGCAATCCTGCTTCTTGCTCTTTGTTACTGGATTCCATCTAATAGGCTCCTTCAAGTTGCCTTCTTGTGATTGGATTATTGTTCACCTCTCATATCTGAGTACCTGTCGACCTTGGTAGCATCTTCTGGCCACAGCTCCCTTTAGCCATCATAATGCTTCTCAGATGTAGCCATTTGAAAGGGAGCTAAAGAGAAAGAAGAGCCACTACCATGTGGATAAACCCCAAGAATGTTATGTAAATGAAGCAAGCTGGTCACAAAAAGACAAATACTGCATGATTCTATTGTACTCGGCATAGTCAGATTCATAGAGACAAAGTAGGGGCTGGAGAGAGGGGAACAGGGGATTGTTGTTTAGTGGGTTACAAGGTCAGCTTTGTGAGATGAATGAATTCAAGAGATGGAAGTGGTAATGGTTGCACAACAATATGAATGTAATTAATGCTACTGAACTGTGCATGGGCAGAAGAGCGTGAAGAAGCACAGCTCCTAGGCTGGGAGGATGGGGGTTCTGGGAACTTTGAGTAGTTCAATGGGGTTGGAATTAGTTGGGGGGAAGGGGGAAGTGGTAGCAGCAAGAACAGAACTATTAAGGGAAAGAATTTTCAGGGTGGAAATAGATGACTTTCCAAGGTATTTAGAAATGAGTAGGAGGAAGGAAAGAGCTGGTAACAGAGGACCCAGTGGGATCAGCAAGGAGAGTGTATGCTTTTGGAATGGAAAACACGCTGTGATCATAAAATGTACCAATAAATAAACTTAATTTTAAAAATTTAAAATTTAAAAAAATTTTAAAAAAAGAAAACACACTGTGATATTCCATGCAGGGGCTTCAGTTTAAGCAGGGCCAGCAATGAGCCCCAAGAGTGCTCAAAGAGTCTGTGCACTTACTTGGTTCTTTCCCACCAGGCTGCTGCTAGCACAGAACAAGCCTTGCTGGAAAGCATCTGACCCTGGATGGCCCAGCATCTACCAGACCCTCTGGTGCCATGAAGTTGACAGCGTGTCCGCCCTTGGGGAGAAGCCAGATCTGTCCATTATTGGCTCTGACTTGCTGAACTTAAATTTCCTTGTGCAAGAAGGAGAAGAAAGTGGAGTTACTCAGGATTCCTGATCCGATGGCAATTCCCTTGTCTGAGTGCTAAGGGTCCCAGTTGCTTATTCCTTTGGTTGGCAAATTCTCTACGTAATTGAAAGATCTGACTGAGATTAACCTTTGCCCCAGAAGAAAAAACAAGAAATGATTTCAACTGACATGGGCTTCTACTCAAAGCAATTAGAGCTTGAATTTAAGAGAACAAATCAGATTTGAGGTTTTCCTTTCTCAGGAACCATTATTTCATTGAGTGGAGGAAGTGCAGAGCAGATGGAAGCAGCTACTGGCTCCCCAAGCACCTCTGCACAGCCCAAAATATCGATGAGAACATCTGCCTCAAAGTGGGCCGAGGGCAGTGGGAGAGAACAGTAAGGCTGTTGGTAAAAATAGCTGATGATTTTGCAAGTTGAGTTTGGGCCAGGTAGGCCTCGCGTGAGAGCTTAGATATATGCTCTCATTTATTTCCAATAACAACCCTATGAATAGATACTGTTATCATCCCATCTTTCCAACAGGGAATCTGAGGCTTCAAGATGTTAAGTGACTTGATGATAGTTAATAATTAAATGACAGGAGAATCCAGAGCTTGTGTTCTTAACTGCCCTGAATTCCTGAATCTCTGCTCTGGGAGTAAAGTTAGAGGCCAATAGCCTTCTCCTTTCCATAGATCATGCTACCGTAGTAATTTTAAGACTGTAAGTGAGTGGCCTCAGAGGCAACAGTCGTTCAAAAGGAAAAATAGCACAGCTGCAGTGACTGAGCCCTTTCTACACTCAACTCCACCAACATCATTGAACCCTCTCAGCAACCTGGAAGAAACACATCCTATTTTACAGACAGGAACACTGATTCTCAGAGAGATTATTTTGCCCAAAGTTACACACATTAAAAAAAAATCAAAATTCAAAACTTTAACCCTGGCACTGGGCTATAAATTGCTACCTCTAACTCAAAGCTGTCATTTTTGCAAGTGGAAAACTTGAGGTGCAAATGTTCAAGACTGCAAAGCTAGATGTCTCCTGGCCCTTTCCCCAGTCTAGGACTTCTCAGTACCCACTTCCCACTCAGGTCAGCCCATGACCAGTAACCCCCTTAGACCTGGGCAAGAGGGCCCCTCCCCTGGCCATGCTGTCCTCACAGGGCTCAGGGGAGTATCTACCCATGGTAAGATCTTCTAGAGCACAGTTCAGGATCTGGAACTTGGCAATCCTACGTCCAGATGGCTCAAAGTCCATGTCCAGATCCCATTCAGGCTCCTCCCAGATCCAGGCCCTGAGACGTGACTGAGGGCAGGTGTTTGCTGGAGTGCACTGTGACACTGGCTGGGGTGGAAGTGTCCATGCATGTGCATATTTAGGTCTCCATGGTGCAGAAAAAAGCTAGGGGTGGGAATAAAGAACAATTTGGGGGCTGTGTGCCAGGGCTGACTCTCCTTGAATTGCCACATTTTCCAGGGAGCTATGAGGACTCCAAGAATTTATCCAAACTGGCCTGGCCTTCTGGGGCCTCATGGTGTGTCCGGGGTAGGAGGATAGAACATTCTGCATCTGTAAAATATTTATTGAACAGTTTTCTAACTTGACATTTAACTTTAAATAGTGGGCCTCCATTTGTACTGGAACTTATGAATCTTAAGGACTTACTTTCCTTTCACTGCTCAGATTCTTCTGCTCCCTCACTCCAAGGCCCCTGTGATCTCTTTCCCTATCAGAAGACCACCATTGCAAAGGATGCTGGATTCTCACCAGGCATATGTTTGGATCCCACAACCCAGGCCCAGGTGACTGACTCTCAACACATCTCTATATTTACAGCAGTCTGGCCAGGGATTTAGCTCAGTGGTTTCGCCGCCTGCTATACAAGTGCAAGGGCATGAGTTCGATCCCTGGTACGCGCCCCCCCAAAAAAAACAAGGGCGTATATTTACAGCAGTCAGCTTCCTGTTTAAATTGTCGGATTATCCAGAATTTGTTTGTCCCAGCCCGCCAGGAATCCAACCCCTGGATGCTCATGGGAAGTCCTCACATGTACCTGTGAGGAAACTCACACTAAACACACCTTGCCAAACGAGACATTTATGGGCTCTTGAAACCACAGGAAAACTATCACCAAAGACTTGAAACCCCTATTGGGACAGTTTTCCCATCTCTTGTCCCATATCTCTCTCTTTCTGTCTTTCTATGTCTCCGTCTCTCCCTCCCTCCCTTCCTCCTCCTCCTTTTCCTCTTCTTCCTCTACTTCCTCCTCCTCCTCCTTCTTCTTCTTCCCTTCTCCCCCCCCCACCTCCCAGTTTTGTACCCAATGATGGAAACATGACCACAACAGTCTCCAAGTGTTGTGAGTTCCAAGTTCCAAATTCCTAGTACAAGAACTTTTGGCATATCTTGAATCAGTACTTAACTTGGGCCAGCCAGCTGAGAGCTGGGGACAATCCTTTAAAAATAGCTGCTTTGAAAGAGCCATGGAGATGTGGAGACCCTGCTGTTGTCAGAGGAAAAGAGGTACATAAACAATTCCTTATATGTCTCTTGAGGCTAGACAATTGATTTCCATTGCCACAATTCCATCAGACTGTGCCTATTGGACTCCTTCCCTTCTTAGATCTCTCTTCCTTTTCTTCCTTCCTTTTCTCCTTTCTTCCATCTTTCCTCTCTCCTCTTCCTTCCTTTCTTCTTTCCTTCCTTCCCTCCTTCTTGATTTGGATTTGCATAGTGACTTCTCTCCTTCTCACTGTACCAGGCGCCAGAGGCATAAAGAAGACCTGGTCCCAGCTCTCCCACCAACTTGCTGATGGGCCTGAGCATATTACTTTGTCCCCTAAGCTTTAATTTCCTGGGGCAGAAAAGGGTACATTTGTTCACACAACTGGTTCTCCCTCTTCAAGCCTCCTAAGCAGTCAACCTAACTCTTCCCACCCTGCCTTTCATAAACTTCCAACAGTAGGTTTCTCTTTGCTCAGTGAATGGGTATTCATTCTTAATCCTGGATTTGAACCATGCTCCTTAGGTCACAGCCTGCCTATTGGTACTATTTTCAGTTGACAGATTTGCATGGATATGTTTTGCTGAGTACACTGTTCCCTCCATTAACTAATTCCTTGAGGAGGTAATACCATTATAGGAAGTCAGTGCTGTTCAGAACAAAACCATCTCTCTAAATTATGCCAAGGAGAGTTCCAGATACCTCCAGATGCATTTTCCAAATTGGTCTGGCTTGATGGAAGGAAAGGGGTCCAACTAGAGAAATGCCTGACACTTTCTCCTTTTTGTCTTTTTCCTGCTCCCTCCTGCTAGCATCCTACTTTCTCACCAGTCCTGGTGTTTACGAGAATAAGGACAGGAACCAAGTCAAACCATTATCTTCAGTTCCTGAATCAAAGTGAGGGCTTGTAGGGTGGGATTGGGCCTCCCTGGAGATTAGATTGATAAATGTTGGATTTAAGATACTTCAAGTTTTTGTTGTTGTTGTTATTGTTGTTTTGCTTCGGTTATCCTCTAAGTACTTTATCTTCAAGTGCCTGAGAAATCACCATGAAAAGAAGAGTTTTCCAACTTACTTGAGCAGGGAACTCCTCACAGATAGATCATATGGCAAGAATGTTCCAAGGAATATACTTTAGGAAATTCTGTATAAACTACAACCCATCTACATCCAAGAACTACTTCATTTGGCTTTTCATATGTTGTTGTTTTTTCTGTCAACCTTTTGTCTTCCCTCTTCTTTCAATTCACCTTCCCATCAATGTGAGACAAACACTGTCCTTAGAATATACAGGTAAGGAAATGGGGGTAGGGGGGCCTCCTCATCCTGGGCCTCATCTCTGAGAAGCCCAGAAGCTGGCTGGGCAAATTTAATGGCTCCAGTGAACATACAAGGAAACTGAGGCACAGAGAAGCACCTGGGGCAGAGCCAAGTCTGGAAGTGGCTCTTCTGGATTCAGGACCTGTCCTTGCCATGTACACACGAAGGAGGGCTGTGCGAAGATGTGGGGGGACATTAGGAAGTACAGGACTGGATGGGATTTGGAATGCTGACACCTGGCATCGGAACAGGTCCCAGGACAGTCTGAATCTGCCCTGCATGAACCTGTCTGAGTCGGTGAGAACTGGCTGAGTGGAGGGTGGAACCGAAGTGCCCTTTCATTGTAAGCAGAGAAGCCTGACATTCCCTCCCATACAACACTGCCATAAGTTAGGCTGGAGGTTAGGACTTCACTGAAGCTGAGCAGGGTCCTTCCCTCCTCCTCTCAAATCATACCACCAGAGGCTGAAGACTCTGGCATGAATTATCCCACCCGTGAGTAAACAAAGTCTAGTCAGGACCCTGGTCTCTAATCTGTGGTGTTTGAGAAAGGGAGCTGCCTTCTTTCCTCCTGTCTAGGACAACCCAAATCAGAGTTTGTTTGCCTTTTCTAGAAGCTTCAGCAGCAGGGAGGAGCCCATCAAAGAGGGGCCATCATCTTCTCTAGTACTCAAGGGAGGCCAATGGAGCTCCTAGAATTTGAGTCAGGTTCTTTGGCAATCAGGATGCAGACAGGATCTCTCCAGAGGCCACTCTATTTTACCTGAACCCTGACTACCTCTGTGATGTCCTGCCTCCTCTATCTCTTATCCCTTGTCGCCCCCCTTCCCTTTCAAAGTTCATGTTAAACCCAAGCCTTCCCTCCACTCCTCTCAGTTTTGAGATTTCAAAGCCTATTTTGCAGCTTACATCTAGTGTGAACTCATTTGGATTGTTGGACATATTGTACTTTTTCCACCTGCCATCCTGAAACATGTCTTCTACCCTCCCCTCCCCTTCACTTCTGCCTCTCATCATGGAGAGGGTCATAAAGAAGATGTCGTTTGTATGCATTTTTAAATCATCAGGCATATTACTACAGGCTTAAAATTCTTAATTACTGGTTTTCTTTTTCTAGACAACACAAAGCAACCACATTTTTCAGGAAGATTCCTCTCCCTGAAAACAGGGAGACAGGAAAACTTTGCAAGAAAGACGAGGCAATACTCTTTCTCATCCACTGTGGCACACTGCAGTTGGCTGAATAATGACTCCTCAAAGATGCAAGTTCCAATCCCTGCTACTTGTAAACATGACCTTATTTGGAAAAGGGGTTTGCAGATATGATCAGGTTCAAGATCTTGAGATGTGAAATTAATCTGAATTTTTTGAGTGGGCCTCGATACTATCACAAGTACCTCTTAAGAGAGAGACACAAGGAGATAACAGAGACACATGGGGGAGAGGGGACAAGAAGAAGAAGCAAAGAGAGAGATGTGGCTACAAGAGGAGGAAGTCAGGGCAGCCACCAGAAGATGGCAGAGGCAAGGAAGAACCTGCTAGAGACCACAGAGGGAGCACAGCCCTGCCCACACCTTGGTTTCAGACTTTGGGCTTCCGGAACTGAGAGAGGGCAAATGTGTGTTGTTTTACCCCAGTCTGTAGCTATTGATCACAGCAGCCCCAGAAAACTACAGATACTCAGCTTTTTCAGATAGAGCATATTTGTCCTTCACAGGCACGTGGAGTCTGGGCAGTGCTAATCTGTTAATTATTTCACTTGCTCATTCAGTTCACATTTCATGTATGTGTTGGATTCTGTGCTAAACTATGTGACACAATTAGGATTAAAAAGCCACTGTTGCCCTCAGTGGGCACACAGTCCAGCAGAAAGGAACAGTGTAAATCCAACTGGGGAGATTCAAAGGGATCTGGTGGGAGCATGGTGGGAGGTTGACTGGGATGTGGCCAGGATATTTGGGTTACTCCTGGGGAGCAGGAGGCCTGAGCAGGGGAAGATGGGTGAGTGAAGGTTGTACTGCCTTAATCCTGATCACTGAGGCCCCTCTGTCTCCTGTCCCTCATCCCACGCTTCCCTGGGATCTGGTTCACGCAGTGTGATGCCTGTGCACGTATGCAAATGTATATGGCAGGTGTGATGCTGTGTCTGTGTGTATGTATGTGTGGCACACATTTGTGTACACCTGAGGGTAGGAAGGCTGCCATCAACAGGGAAATGGAGCCTTGAAATGCATCATGTCCCTTGGGGATCACTCCTTCTCCACCCAGCCCTGCTTTAACATCACCACAGCCTCTGACTAAGGACTAACTCCATGTTCAAGAGCCTCTTCAGCCAGCCTGAGGCTTCCCTAACCACCCACAGGACAAGGCCTCCAACTGACAGCTTGCTCCCCCTTGCTAACACAAACTGACTATGGCACCCACACCTCTTCTGAGAAAGAGGTGGACTTATTAGCTCGTGAGGGAAATCATGCTCCATGGTGGGAATGTGATTTCTGTGTGAGCTTCTGTCCAGATTTGCCCACAACAGCCTGAGAAGGCTTAGCTCCCTCAACTCTACCCGCTTCCACTATGAAACATACCAAAATGCCATACGCCACTCTGAGGGCTGGGCTCATGTAGACTCTGTGGGCTCTGTGTCACGTATCATTTCTGTGAGGAAAGGTTTGCAACCTCCTATAGCTAGAGCTCTGGATGGCAGGAAAAGTGGAGGAAGTTAATTATTGGCTACCTCTAAGGGGTCCCAAGTAGGAAACAGGCAGGACAATGGGCAAGATTGGGGCCAGGCCACATGGACAGAGGGAGGATGCAGGAACCCTGGGGAGTTTTTTTCCATTTTATATGTTGGTGCTTCTGATTTCCAGGGCCTGTTGATTCAGTAGAACAAAAGATAAGTAGGATAAGACTGGAGTGATACGATGAAAGTAGAAATCTGTCTTCCTCTGACCTTTCCCTCCCAATGCCACATAGATATGCCACAGGCAGGGTGCATGCAGACACAGGAAGTTCTTTACTGTTCCAGGCTCCACATGATTTCCTTATTGTACATGTGAGGCATGTTCTTCAAACACAGCATGCACTGATTCCTTACACTCCTTTGGCTGCAGCTCCATTCAGAAATCACCAGGAAACTTTCTGTGGTTTAATTATGGTGAACATTTTGGTCTTTATTTCTTCTGACTTCTCTGTAACACTCTTCCCTGATGCTTTCTTGCTCCTTTACATTCTTTCCCCTTGCTTCTGTGAGCCCTTCACAAGCTGGTTTTCCTTTCATCTCTCTGGACTATCCTTCTGTTTCCTCCAACATCTTAAACATTGCCTTTCTGAAGGTCCCTAGATTGAGGCTTTGTTAGTCATTCAACAAACACTGATTATTTATGAAATGCAAGCCCTATGCTGGGCATTTGAGCTATAGAAAAAAACAGCAAGATTGAGCCATGGTCATCCCATAAGAGAGGGTAAGGCTGAAGACTGAACAGGGAAAGTGCTTGTGACTTGAGTGATAGAGGGCAGCCAATGGTTCACTGGGGCTCTGTGCTTGATACTCTTGTGCTTGATAACCAACAGTGGACACTCTCTGATTGGCAGTCATTGTTTCAGTGTGGCTTTCTCTCCTGAGTTTCATACTCAGAGCTTCTGTTCATTGGCTAGCTGTTGGTTCTCCACAGATACCTCAAAACCACCTTGTGCCAAGGTGAATGCAACTCTCCTTCATCTCCCTCTCCCAGGCTCTATGGGTTCTACTTTGAAGGATGGTACCATTTTCCACCATGATAACAAAGTCAGAGAGACCTGGAGTTAGTCTGAACTCCCCACTTCTCTCCCTTTATCTGTCATTCTCCTAGAACCCACAATACCAGGTCAGGAGGAGCCAAAGCACTCCACAGATAAGGGCAGGGATGCCTGGGTGGGGCTTCCTGGGCAGATTGGGAGGTCGAGAGAAAGGGGTTGCTGAATTGCTTAGATTAGTTAGGATGATTGTAGTGGCAGGAAAAGAGTAATAAGTTCCTGCTTACCTCCATGGGATCTGGGAGGTTCTCAGATACTTGGCTTGCCCTTACTTTGGACAACTTCAGAGTCTACCTGTGGTACAAGAAGTCCTAATACTTGTGGTCCAAGCACTGAAAAGCTTCCTAGCTAAGTTGCCTCTGTGGCATGTTGGGGAATATGTGTGCTCTGGGATGTAGAGGAGGATGAGGAGCATAGATGATATGTGTGGCAGACACCTATAGCTGAAGCTTCCCAGTGTTCTCCCCTTCTAGTAGCAACACCTGCTTTGTTTGAAAAATGCCCATAGATTGGCAGTAACTGTTCTTGCAGACCTCAGTCCTGGCCCAGTGTGGTCCCTAGGAGGTGCCCATCAGAAGTTTCTCCAGGATTCCTTGACCCAGGAAGGTCTGCATTAGTCCTAGAGAACACTGGTGAGGGGTCCCAGTGTTCCAGAAAGTCAGTTGTCCTGATTTATCCACAGACTAAGTAATTCAATGCTTTTGTTAATTATATGCACTCATTCTTTCTACAAATCCTGTATAGACCCAAATATGATCAGGTGGACTTCTTACATTTTACACCTGACTGACCTGAGTAGTACAGAGAAGGTAATGCCTCCTCCCTGAGGACCACACTAAAACCTGTAGAGAGGAATTCCAGACATGGGTGGGTATTCATGGAGTACTGGATCAAAACACAGCAGCTGGGGTGGAAATGCATCAATACAACTGTGTGCAGGAAACACAACATATGTACCTTCAACACATGTAAAACAGCAATTATAGAGACAAGATGTGCTATTTTAGATCTCATTCTTATGGCTGTTAAGCAGAGGGAGCTATTTATTCCTGGAAGTGTGTCATCTAATTATGGAGGGACATTTAGGGCTATTAACTACTAGATCACCCCAGTAGACTTTAGAAAGATTAGGTTGACAAATATTTTCTGGATAATTTTATCAACCCTAGGTTGATGAGCTACATTTAAAGCAGCTTTGTAAGTGGATACAAGTACTAACAAGAATTATTTAAAGAACCATCTTCTAATTTCTCAAATAAAGCTATCCTCAAGATAAAATGCTTATGTTTAGTAGCTATAATGTGTCCAAAACTCTCAAACAAAGCTTGCATCATTTAAAAAGCATTGAGCCAAGCTGGTTATGTAATCCCAGCACTCTGGAGGTTGAGGAAAGAGGATCAAGGCAAGTTCAAGGCCAGCCTGGGTTGCATATGGTAGGGTAGCCAATTGGAACATATAATTTTTGATAGATTTCTGAATCCAGAAGTAGTTGTAAAGGACATTTCATGGGACAGTTGGACCTGATAATACTACATATTATGTCAATGAGAGGTTTCTTGGGTGTGATGACGGGCTGTGTTTCAGAAGTAGAAAGTCCTCATTCTGAGAACTTGGTAAAAACATGAGGCTGAGCCTTATGGTGACTGGCCCCATGCACTATTCTTTTAGCTTTTATAAATGAAAAGGTAGGGATTGTTTTTTTAAAAGACTGCTGATCTGTTGTTGGCTGTTGTTTGAAGGGAAAGTAATCTTATTAAAAGACTTTTTCAAAGAGATTTTCTTATATTACGGTGAAAGTTGTCAGGATCAAAATGGAGTTGCTTGTGTCAAGTCCTAACCAAAACTTAAATAGAGCCAGGAAGCCATAAAAAGGGGATCACAGGAAAGCAAATCTGATAGTAAGAACTATCACACTCCCAGCACAGAGGAAGTGAACCTTTGAGACTGCCGTACCACCACTCCCAGCACCGAGGAGCAGAGATGACCCCAGCACAGAGGAGGTGAACCTTCTGGGCCATGATACCACCGCCCCCAGCACCAAGGAGGAGAGCCTCAAAGGCACCAGAAGCACACACCCTCCCCCCGCAAAATGAGAAGACACATAAACAAGTCTCAAAACAAGACTTCCGGATCACCTAAAGCAACCCCAAAAGGAAATGAGATGGAACAATCTGATACTCAATCACCTGGACTCCTGAACTGGTAACCAAAGAGGATCTGGAGAAAATGAACTCACAAATAATTTCTCAGATAACAGCAGAGATTGTGCCCATAGTGCAAGACATGATTAATAAATCTAGAGAGGACACAGA
>NW_004624776.1:7004845-7019278 GCF_000247695.1 Heterocephalus glaber | reverse complement strand
GGAATTAATATGAGAAAATGGAAAAATGGAAACAGTCTTTGTAAATAGGGAGGGATGGAGTGGTTGTAGGGAAGGCAGGGGAAGGGGGAAAAATAAGAATCAAGAGAGATTTTGTAAAGGTGCAAATTTCCAATGATGAATGTCATTATATTATATATCTAAAATGTAGCAATAAAATTAATTTTTAAAAAACTATCACAAAAAAATCTATCAGAATCACAGCCTTGAACAAAGATCACTGCAACCTTACACAGAAAGTATTTCTGCCAAAAAAAAAAAAGTACTTCTGCCAGTACATTTGTCTATTAACTCTCTATTTAACCTTGGTCTGGCATCACCCTTTTCATGGATCCTTGAACACCCGTTTTTAATCCTGTGGTCAAGGGGTATTGTTTCAAAGTAAATTACATAGTCCTCCTTGTTTACCTTTAAAAGTTTCCCTTTAGTATTTCCTCCTTTAGTACATTCATGGTTTCTATGCCATGTGTGTTTTACATTGTAATCTACTCATTTCCAAATAAACACCATTATTCTTTAGATGGCCTGTTTCCTGGATGAATTAGCAGTAGAAAACCAAACAGTTCACAAATCCTGTCAGTAGTTAGCACATCTTTGCGACTGGGAAAATATTGCCCTTTGCATCTGAACTATAAAGTCATGATTCTCCAGTGGCACTGTTGGCACTCTCTGGCTTTCAGAATGTTCCCAAACCCAGAAGTGGGCAGCAAAGAGGTATCCCTGGGCACCCGCAATAATAAATAGACTCCTGAGTTTCCACTAACCCACAATAGATGGTTGGTTTGCCAAACAGGAAGAAAGGCACACTCTGACTGTCTGGCTATGTCCATTTAAAAAGCTCCACTCACAAAAAGCACAAAAGGAGGAAATAAAATATCATGTCGGGGTGTGTGTGTGTGTGTGTGTGTGTGTGTGTGTGTGTGTGTTAGTGCTGGCAGGGAGAAGTAAAGAGCAAATGCTGATATTGGAGAAGAAAGCTAGTTGGGAAGCTAGACGGGAGAGCAGCTCTCCAGTCATCATAATCACACCTCATCGGGTGCCCAGTCTGGGCCATGATATTAACATTTGCTGTGCACAAATTCTTTCCACCTTCAACAGCCACCTTGGGGAGGCAGAAACAATTTTACAGAGGAAACCCGCTGGAGGGACGCTAAGGCTAAGGTGATGTGGATTACGAAAAGTGGTCTGACTGAATTAAAAGAAGAGTTAATCAGAACTTGGACCTGTCTGGCTCCAAAGCCCATGGTCTCTGTGGCGGGAGAGTAGTAAAAGTTGGTAAGCCCAGGTTTGAAAGTTGACTAACACTGTCAAAATGCACCATTGACAACTCTTCATGGGAGACTCAAAATGTTCTCTGAAATTATCCATAAAACTCAGTCATATTAAGATGTCCTGTTTTTTCACTAAGCTGTATTTGATTTTCAAAATCCATGTTTATATGAAACACCAAGACTTTTCTTTACCAAATACAGATTCTTAGACCAGTGATTATGTAACCTGAAATTGAATAAAACAATGTACCTGTGCATCATGAGAGAGGCTATTATTTCTAATAAAAGCTGTTAGATATAAGGGTATGTCTGGGCCAAGGATTGTGTCCAAAAATGTTTCAGATACTGGTTTAGACCATTTTAATTGTTCATTTAAAAAGCAAAAACTAAGCCAGGCCTATAATTCTAGCCTATAATCCAGCACTCTGAAGCCAGAGGATCACAAATTTAAGTCCAGCCTGGCCAAGTTAGTGACTTAGTGAGACTGTCTCAAAAAAATAAAAAAGGGCTGGGAATGTAGCTCAGAAGAAAGGCCTTGGGTTCAATCTCAGTACTGGGGAAAAATAAGACTTGACTTTTCATTGAGTATTGAACTAGAAACTGATTCTCAATACTAGCTGCATATTGGAATTTCTTAGGAGTCAATTTAAAAAATGATACTGACATCCACTTCAAGAGATCCTGACTTAGTTTATCTGGACTTCTGGATTTTAAGAACCACAGAGCCACTGACAGTGTGTGGAATGTCCTGTGAGATGACATCTCAGCTCCAAGAACTCAAGGGTTCCTTTCCTGAGCATTGATCTATTCTGTACATAAATGATACATTGACATTTCTCCTGCACTCTGCCTTTTCACACCGGCTATAAATGTTCAAGACTTTTGCTACTCTCCCACCAGGGAGACAATGAGGCAAGTCAGATCTTTACATTGGTCAGTCCATGTCCACTGGTTACTTCATTCTTCTTCCTCGGAGGGGTAGGGTGGGGCCTGGGGATGGAGCCTCACAGATGCCAGGAAAGCCCTCTACCACTGAGCTAGCTCCACCTGCAGCTCCTACTTTGTTCTTATTATTTTGAAGTTCAAAGTCATTTTCCTTAGAGCAGTGATTCTCAAGGGGCCAGAGACATTTTTGTCACAACTAGGGCAGGTTGTGCTAATGCCAGCTGGTAAGCAGAGCCGGGTTATGTTAAATATCCTAGAATGCATGACAAGCCCCACAACAAATTATCTAGCTCCAGATGTCAACATCCTGCAGCTGAGAAACCTGTCCTAGAGGAATCCACATGAGGAATCCACGTGAGACTGGCCCATGAGATTATCTAAGTTTGGATGAAGAAGTGATTTGAGAGAAGTTGGGTATCTGTCTAAAAACCATAGTTCTTCAGGGGCAGCAGTTTGGACTCACGTATATGAAAGTCTTTCCCTACTCCAAATGGTGCTCCTACTGTACCATGCTGCCAGCTGCCCATAAGCAGAATAAGAATTGTTAAGAGGTCCACAATATAGAGTTCTGAGAAAATGAAACCATTGACTGAAAGGGCTATTTATAGAGCATTTAAAGATGTCACACAAATTTATGTACAAACCACATGCTAATAGACTAAAAACTGTGACTGGTTGTCTTTAAGGAAGTTCCCAACCCTAACAAAGAGAAAACCATAGCATACACATCAGAGTAAATGGAACATTTTCATCATCCTGCACACCAAGAGAGCTTAACGTTACCCAAACTACACAGTATTTTGAGAAAGTGAACCTCTCCCTCCAAATATTAAACTTGGTTTCCCCTGGAAAGCATTATGTAATTTTTTTTAATGTTTATTTATTTATTTGGTATTGGGGATCGAACTCCGGTCCTTCCGCTTTCGAGGCAGGTGGCGGAACCACTGAGCTACATCCCCAGCTTTGATGTAATTAATAGTTTGGTTACACATGATAGTAAGGAATATTCAGCCACAGCAACCAAATAATGTACAGTGCCATAGGCAAGATAGAACTCTGAATAGAAACTGACAAGTAGTAATGATGTAGAAAAAAATCTTGAATGCTGCTTGTAAAAGTCATTGGTCACATAGGGAAAGTTTACTTTTATTTCTTGGCCTTTCAGAAACCAACTTCTGATAAGCTGTTTTGAAGACATGTTTTATTAGTTTAATTATACATGATTTCTTTTCTGATGAAGAATCAGTATAATAAAAATCAAGTTACCCAAGTAAAGTTAATCATTGTTTGAACATAACCAACATTCACGATGGGCTAGAATCAAAAAGTTCAATTTTCTTCACTTTTGGTTACTAAAATCATGGCGATCTTTTGAAGTATTGTCACAAAGTGAAAATTTAAGTAAGTTAAACATAAAACTCAATCCTTTGCTAAACAGAGCATTTGTACAAACTGACACACATCTGAGGGGCTCTAGGTGATTAGAAGGTAGGTATCAGTTGTTTAGTATGTATTACAATCAACATAAGAATGTATTTCCCTGTATTAAAAATGCAGTTGAGATCTCCAGATAACTATAATCAGTTGAGATATTCTTTTGAAAGACTTGTTTAAAGTGATACTTCAGAAAATCTGTAACACAAGTCAAGCTTGGTGCCACAGGCCTGTAATCCCAGCCCTGAGGGAGGCTGAGGCAGGAGGATTCCAAGTTTGAATCCCTCTTAGGCAGGTCAGTGAGGCCCTGTCTCAAAAAAAAAAAAGAAGTGCGGAGAGGGTGACTGAGAATGTAGCTTAGTGGTAGAGGCAGAGTTCAATTCCCAGGACCTCCAAAACCAAGGGAGGGAGGGAAGAAATAAAATCTAAGATTTAGTGAAGACTAATTTAGGCCAGACATCTGACACTTCCTCTATTAACAGGTCTTATTTTGGGATTAATGGGAAAAAAAACTTCCCATTTTCTTAAAAATCATGTATTTTTTGCTTTTCTATGTTATGGTTTGGATTTTAAATATTCCCCCAAAGGCCATGTGTTGAGGGAATAGTCCATCAGACTGGGAGATGAATTTTCAGTAAGTGGGGACCAATGGAAGGAAACTAGGTCTTTGAGGCAGGCCCTTTACGGGGCCACCGGGACTATCAGGACCTTGGACTCTCCTGTGCTTGGTTTCTGGCTGCCATGAGGTAAGCACCTTCCTTTGCCACACAGCTCCACACTGAGGTACTGCCTTCACCACAGACCAGAAGTTGAGGAGGGCAGAGCCTTGGATTGAAACCCAAGTCAAGAAGAATCCTTCCTCCTCTCAAACTGATCCTCTGGTGTGTTGTCAGTGACAGAAAGCTAACAGAATGATAGTAGTATTTCCAACACTAACCTATTTTCATCTCCCAATGGGTAAACACATTAGTGTGTCTTAAAAAAAAATTAACAAAAGCATAAAATCTATCAGAAGGGCAACAAAAATTTAAAGAATCTAAATGGTGGTTAAAAGAAATTGTAGAGTGGGGAAATGTTAAATAACTAACAAGTGGTTAAAATCCTTAATGTTTGATGTAATCATCTAAATAGCACAAATGAGAATGTATAAAATAAGCAATTCATGAAAGACAGGCAAATTTTTAAATGTTGACACACATCAGACATACAAATGACCAGTTATTTGGTTTAGAGATCTGAGCTGTAAAATATGAGTAACTTGAGTTGGGGGTTTCTTTTCTCCACTGTACTTCAGTGTCATCAGGTAAATCGCTAAAGCTCATGTCATGCCTCATGGGTTGCTTTGAAGATTACTCTATGTGATGTACTTGGTAGCTATCCTGTACTGAGATTGGCTACGGTTAAAAAATCAACTCCCTCTGAGGACGTGTCAGCCTAATGGAAGCATCATACAGTCACTGTGCACAGTAAGGTCATCTAACCAAAGTGTGCCATGTCTCTTCCCTACACCAGCCTCCCATAGTGCTTCAGCTTTGTCCTGACAAAATACTAAGCAGATCACTGTAGCATTATTTAGAATGGCAGAAACACCTAACTCCAAAATGGTAGGACTGGCTAAAATATTTTTAAGTATGTCCTTAAATGAAATTCACCAAAGCTGTGAAGCTGATCATTTCCCTGGTATATAGCTTTCAAAAGCAGCTATAACACTAACACAACCACACCCACACAGACACATCCACCACAGGGAAGGGGGAGAAGCTGAAAGGATCTAACATTGTTAAATGTTAATAATTTTTTCCCCAGGGTGGTGAAATTTTAACTTATATTCACTTTGTATTTAATATTTTTTTTAAATGTAATAAGCATACAGTACTTTTCTTGCAGAAATGATTTTCACTTAGAAATCATATCAAATTCATTTTTGCTACAATAGTTCTTAATCTTCCCACCCAACCCCATTTTTTAAGTCAGTGACAAGAGCAACAGTTTAGAAATGACACCATAGGATGAACTTTATTTTAAAGCTCATACAATTTTCACAATCAGTTACAACAAGATAAACATTTCTTCCATTTCACATCTTCACATGACAATGTACTGTGCAGTGAGAGATAATTTTTAAGTTTTGTTCTGCATGCTGCTAACACATCTGACTAGCTTTTGGTTTACTCACTGAATTTTTAATGTGAAAACAAAATCATTCTATTAGACAGAATTAATTTTGAAAGCCCTTATGAAATCAGACTTAGTCTTGTTTATAAACATCCACACCCACACACATGCTGAAATGGAGAGCAAAATGCAAGAAAACTACCTTGGCAATAACAAATGCTTAAAGATTTTAATCACAGCCCTCTTGAACAAGTAGTCATTTGTTTCTCCAAAAGACAAAAGCCAATTTCATCCTCAGTGATGCAAATGGTAATACTGCACAGAAGCTTAGTATGAATTCACAATTCCACAGGAATCTGAAGGTTACCAAGGCAATTTTCCTTTAGGAGCATAAAGACTACAGACTTAAGCTTTACTCTTCTTCCATATAATACACAAAATGTCTAGACATCCTTAGAAAAGAAAATATAAATAGTCTCAGTATGTTATGTAGAACCACATACTATGGCAAAAATATTTCATTAATTGAAGGAATAAGCCAATTTAACATCATCTAGTCCAAGTCCATATTAACAGAACTCTTCTCATTAGGGTAACATTCACCATTCTGATGTGGAGGTTCAGCACCGAAATTATTTTTGCCTTCTAAATCTTCTTCTTTATCAATATTTGGGCCATTTGGAGTTCTTTCCAGTTTGGGTGATTCGATTTTTGGTTTGGGTTGTGTTACAACAGGTTCACAAACATTGTTCAATTCCTAAGAATACAAAACTGGTCATTAGAGTAACTCAGGTCCATCTAGTTCACTTTCAACTACTTCCCCACAGTACATGACCTGGTAATTTTCTACTGACTCCAATTATACATCAAAAAATTCCATTCTCATTATGCTTGCCCAAAACCATAGCTTGAAGGCCCATCAAAAGAAGAGTTAATTTTTTTCTATGACTTACCATGGATTTGCTAAGTATTTACAAGTACAGTAAGTCCCCGACTTACAAATGAGTTCTATTCTGGGAGAAGATTTCTAAGTCAGATTCATTCATAACTCTAGCAAAGTGAGTCTTACATGAACCTTGTGAAAATTTGCAACTCAAGTGTTTGTAAGTTGGGGACTTACTGTATAATTTTATTTAGTTGTCACAGTATTAAAAGATAGAACAATGACTCCCCCCTTATTGAGAACCAAATGGCTTAGAGGTTAAACAACTTCAGATAAGGACAACTAAGTGAGGCAAAAAGCTGGAATTTAAGTTTATAGCCTATGGCTTTAAAAGCCCACTTTTCCTTAGCTTTCATTACCTTTGAATATTATTCCAGACAAAAAGCATTTGCTTGTTTTCTTCCCCACTTCCTTCAGGCATCACACACCCAGCAATGCTGCCCTTAAGAAAACAGCAGCCTGGGTCCTCTCCACAGCCCAGCATTTCCTGCCCCCTATACCCTGCTTGTTTTTTTTTTTTTTGGTACTGGGGATCGAACTCAGGACCTTGTGCTTGCGAGACAGGCACTTCACATCACCACATGACAAGTGCTTTTGTGCTGGTCTCTCTCCACTGACAATGAACTGAGTTCCACAGTTCACTGAATATCTGTACATTCAATGTACAAACAAATGTACACTGAATGTTTGATCCCTCAACAACTGCTAGCAAATGACAGGGGCTAAACAAACATACTGCTAAACTGAATGAATGAACATAAAATTTAACAAACTTAGGAGTTCTTCTACATTTTTAATACAATAAAAAGCCAGTCTTAGTAAGATTTATAGGAATAATTGCTACATTCAAGGCTCAAATGACTTAAAGATGGGTCCATAAGATAACCCAGTAGATAAATGAGACATTAGCACGCACCTTGATTTTTGCTTTTATTTCATGAGCACGTACAACTGGATCCTGATCAAGACTCCTTTTAGCCTGAGCATTCATGACATTATTCATCCACTCCATCACTTCATTAACAGACTTCTCAACTTTTTTCATTTCAGACTCATCAATATGGTTATACTTCTCATCCTAAACAGAAAAACCAGACTTTTATGTGACATCTGATTTGACCCAAGTTTCCATTACGTTCAATTTGTTTCTAGTCTCAAATACCAAAATTTCCTCTATTAATATTTATTGCCAAGTGTGGACGCAGACACCTGTAATCTCAGCACTAAGGAGGCCGAGGCAGGAGGCTCACCGTGGTTCGAGGCCAGGCTGGGCTACATAGTAAGTTAGAGCCAGCTTGGACTAGACAGTGAGACCCTGTCTCAAAAAACCAAAACCAAAACCCAAAAAAAACCAAATGAGTATTTATTCACTATGAAAACTTCAGCCTAAATGTTACTTTTTTACAATGTAGGCTAACACCGCCCCCAGAAATACACTATGTATAAAAAGACTGATTACCTTATTTCTGAAGTCAGCTGCTATCTTGGCATAGTGCTGCAGCCTTTGTCCCAGTTCTTCCAACACTTTTGGTCGTTCCTCAGCTTCTTGAAATCGGACTTTAACTGGAGTACCAATTTTCTAAAAATGTAATAAATTAATATTTGTCATATTTTAAAGCCTATAGTTTAAAACACAAGTACCACTTTTTAGGGAGAGAGAAGAGCCTACCATTAACTCTTCCAACTTGTCAACATATGCTTGTTTAGCCTGGTCCTCTCCTTCTTCATACAGCCAGTCTTCAGTCTCTGTGAGGAGTCTCAAAAAATTCTGATGTTCCTTTATATAAAATATGACAAATTTAGGGGCAATCTTACCTTAGAAGTTTTTACAACAAAACAGACACTTTAGAAACTCTAAACACCATGCAGCCAACCTCATCTGGAAAGGCAGTCTATGCTGGCTTCTCTTCACAAAAAATATCACACTACTAATTAGCTTGCTCTATACCAGTGACGAGGAACCTTTTAGAGCCCAAGTGCCAAACTGCAAACCCAAACCCACTTATTTATCTCTCGCAAAGCACCAATATTGCAATTAAGCCTGAATACTGCGGTTTTAGCTCAGAAAAAACAACCCTGCATTAATATCTTCTGTCTTAAAAGAAAAACACAATAACATGCGTGCCATAGGTTTGCCACCACTGCAAGTCTATACACTATTTCACAGAAGGGACTGACATGCTCTGTGGCTTCTCTGTCTTGTTACATAAGGATATTTGATTGTTTTTTATAAATTGCTCCTGACTTACAATACTGTATTACAATACTATAATAAAAGTTCAATTTTGGACAATCCACAGATTGAATGTTTTTGGTTATGTAAGAGTAATTATCTTCCTATTCTCCAAAACAATTACATTACAATTAAAAAGTTTCTATTCATTTCTACTAGTATGAAATATTGATAAGGAAGCTACAGAAACTTCCAATCCCATCAGAGAACACATGAGGAAAGAAAACCATTGCTATACAAGTCGAATAATGTATATACTTCTACTCTAGCCTTGGGAGATCTAGCCTATTAGGTCTAGCCTACTTTATAACCTCAACCACAGGACCCAAGAAATGTCAGGGCAGGGCCAAGGAACAGAAATACATTATAAGGTAGCCCAAGAACCTTAGGACCACTTACAGACTCCTAACAAGTTTAAATGACTTTTAACTTCAGAATTAGTCCCTAAACCAGCCTAAATTTTTATCTAGCCAATATTTTTTCAAGTTTTTCATAGTTGTGCTTCTGGAATTTACTTAGAGCCATAGTGACTGGGCAGTAAGAAAAAGGGTATGGGATCAATAGTGGCTGATAACAGTAGAATGATTGACTAAAAAGGTCCCAAGAAATAAAATAGTTAACAGAAAGCTTTAAAGGGAGCAGCAACATAAAAAACAAAACATAAAAGAAACTCTGAAGTCTTAGAAAATAAAGAATTTTTCTTATTTATCTTCCTAGCCTCCATAATGGAGATGTCATAGAGTCTGATATGTTCTCTCTTCTCAATGGTAAAAATTAAGTTATTGGGATAAACTAGAATAAAATAAAACTGTTCATCTCTAGTGATCCTAACCATGACTTTTTAACTCGATTTCTATTTTCAAATTGTTTTAAGTTACATAATCAAGTAGAAATGTAAATGTCAAATTTTATCATTAAGCATTTTATGGAACACTATCTGAATAAAAATAGACCTCTAAAACATACCTGCTCACATATGAATTTTTCGTACGGTCCACACAGCTTGTCCCTGAACTCATACACATATTCCTCCACTGCATTTTTAGCATCATTTCTTTCTTTTTCCAATTTATCCTGCATTATCATCTTCCCCTGTCAAAAACCAAAAGTTTACTCTAGTTTTTCAATAACTCATATTAAATCTTAATTACAGTGTTAAAAAAACTGATGATACATAAAATCAATAGAAAATCCAAATTTATACTTCATAAAGCTTTTTACAAACTCTACAATTCATTTTATAATACACATAAAATTATTTATTTTCTAATATATAATAGTAAATTACATAGCTTTCATATAAACCCACTGCTTAAATATAATATGGTCTTCCTGTATGTAGTTACATGGTTGTACCATGCTGGGATTAACAACGGGCAAAGTAAAATGGTCAAACCACTTTGCACTACCTTGTGAAAAAGGAAAGAAATGCACTATAATTTATTGTTGAATTCCTAGGTACAATGTTCCCATCTCAGTAAAAATGAATAAAGTACTTCACCTATTAAGAATTTCATACCACTAAAAACAAATTATCAAACCTAAAAAACTTCTTAACTTTAAAACAACTATTTTGTGTGGCCTTAATGCAACTGTAACATGCCTAGTGCTACGATATATTATTATCCAGTCTCTTCATAAAAACCTGGGCAATTTTATAACATGCAGAACAATCTAAAGCAAATATCTCAAGTAAATACACAAAAAACAACAGATCTTGTCATAAACTGAACAATCCATTAATTTTGGCTTCATCCTACCCCTAAAACCATACACAAGGGGTGATCAAAATATATGATAAATTTAAAAACTTTATCATAGTAAAAGACACATTGCCATGAATCACCCTCAAAATACTGCCCCTTACTTTGAAAACTCAAACCCATCAATGTTGCCATATGCAGAAGCAGCTGTGGAAATCCTCTTTCAACAGTGTCTTTATGCAGTGAGTGCTGCAGCTGAGGGCTATCCAATGGAAAGGCAGGTTCATAAAAACATGGTTTAGCTACCTTAATCACCGTGTGTATCTTCATCTATCTTATTCACTGGCTCTAGTACCACGCAACTTCTGGTCTTCCCCAAAGTCAAAATGACCACGAAAGATAAATGTTTTGAATCAATTTAGGACATTAAGGCAGTCATGGCAGCACAACTAAAGACACAAAAAAGATCTGCTTCACAAAATGGCAAGAATGATGGGATAAATGTTTGAATTGAGGGAGAGAACTATGAGGGAGATTAACAGCAATTTATCTCTTACTATAATATATTTTAACATTTAATGTTTATTATATTTTTAATCACATCTCATAAAGACTTGCATTATAAAAACGTTTAATCATTTATCTATTAGAAATACAATACAGATAGTAAGAGGACCAAAGCAAAATGTACTACAAAATAAAAACATCTGGTTGAATTACCTACCTCTGTCTCAATGTACATGTTAAGAAGATCCTTCCCTAATTGCCAGACCAAGTTGGCCTCAATAGGTAGCTCAACATTCACCACCTTTATTTTGGGTTTTTTAGCTTCTGGAGGCTGGTCAACTTTCTTTTCATTTGCCTTAGGAAGAGGGGTTAAAAACATAAAACAAAACAAAAAACAAAAACAGAGAACCCTTAATCCTTGAAAAACAAAACAAAAAAAGTATTACTTTTACTGTTGACTTACAAAAAAATGAAATCCCTAAAGTCATCAAGTTTGAACCACCTATAAGCTCATCTAATGCACACTCTCCATTTTAAATCAGGGCTATAATTAACTTATATATGCCATATCTTTTGTCATGAACTCCTAAAGGATACTTTTCTCATATTCATCTTGCCTGTTTTATGTTTTTATTCATGGGCCTTTCTAAACTTCATAACCCCTTCTAGAATTTCGTGATTTCAAAGTCAAAATTTTCTAATTATACATACCTTTATAATTTGACAATAACACAAACTTTAACCAAAACTGAAGATATTAGGATTTAATTCTAAAAGTTTATATTTTAGTCCATTATTTCCCAGTATTATGTCTACTTTAACTATAATTACCACTACACTGAGTACCTTTTAAAACTTGTACTAAACTTGCAAATTACATAAATGACCATATACATATTATTCCTACTATCTGCTTTGAGTCATACCATTTCTCATAGCAAGTCTGTAAGGTAAAAAGAAATGACAATGTCTTAACTTATTAAACAAACAGGATGATGCAACAAATGATAACACAGATTGGACATCCCTAATCTGAAAATCTGAAATGCTCCAAGATCTGAAACTTTCTGAGAACCAATATAATGTCTGCCACAGTGCAAAATTCCACAGCTAACTCCATGTGGTAAGTTAGGCACACTAAAAATACTGCGAAAAATTAACTTTGGTCCATGTGTGTAAGAAACATAAATTTATTGTTTAGACTTGGGCCTCCCAAGATATTTCATTAGGTAGATACAAATATTTCAACCCCCCCTTCCACAGTTCAAAGTATTTCTAGTCCTAAGCATTTCATACTACTCAAAGTCTAATATATTGAAAGTTTTTCAAAATATGTAAATACAGGGCTAAAGAAGTTAAGTATCTCCTGTGGCCTTTAATTTTCCAAGGTTTTCTATGTGTTTCTGCTCCTTCAGGTTCCTGGCACTAATGACAACACAATTGAGGAACCCTAGAGCTATACGACAGATTAATGATAATCAAGGTGTGTATCACGTATTATGACTGATCAGGATGGTAAAAAGGGAAGAAACTAGCCCCTGAAACACAACAATCACTGCCACTGGATAATCTGAGTTGTGACACTTAAATCAAAGAAACTAGCACTAGACAATTCTATCACTTGACTAGAATGACAGAGACAGGACAAGAATGCAGGTTTTCCAGATCGGTGTCTCTCTGTTCCTTAGCAATTACATGTCTGCTAAATGCTACAAGCTATCTCACAGGCTGTGGTCTATTCAGCCAGGCCACAATACCTATGTCTCTTTCCTTGGAGTGCTTACGCAAACCTCCAGTGCAGGGTGCATGCCCCTGGAGCACAATCCTCAAGAAAACTGAATCAGATGTTACCCATACCTAATAAGACACTAGTATGCAACAGATGTGGCAGAACAAAATGAATGACAGTATGTGCAGATTACATCAGGGTAAGTCAGTACAAAAGCTAAGCCAACTACTAACAAAACTGCTACCACAAAAAGATATTCCAAGATGGAATGGATGAGGAATGCTCCAAGGGAGTCTGTGATGTTTTGAAGGGCTGAGAATAGTCTCACCTACAACTAAGAACATGAGATTGTACCCAATGTCATGTTCCTCATAGGTATTCATATTATCCACACAAATCATTAACACTCCACCCAAAATCAAGGGGTCTAATGTTGAAATGAAGTAGCTATTTTTCTAAGTAACATCCCCACATAATTCTTACTAATAAGAAAAAAGGAAGGTAGCTTTCAGAAATGTCAGAACTTACAGATTATTTAGAGTCACACAAAATTAATGAGGACACAGGCAAATTAAAAACTGGGGAATTCTTACCTAGTTTAAAATCCATTTTGACCCCACCCAACAGTTCTGTAATTTGCCTGAGGGTAAAGAATCCTATTTTCAGAAAGTGAGAGAAAACCAAACTAACAAAGACATAAAACTTTTGCAAAGTATAGGGTGATGTGGAGGAACAGTGGGAACTTGATACCATCTGACCATGAACTGCAAAGGTTTGATTAGAGTTGTCATTTTTCCAGGGACAAAACATCACTTTTGAACTGAGCTTCCAACACCTACTACTGTGGAAGCAAGGCAAAGGAATAATTACTTTGAAATGGAATCTGGCTATTACTAGATCATCACAACTAATTTACTTAAATTTGATAGATGACTTGGAGAAGAAAATTTACTAGACTCTTAAAGCCCATGTATTTATCGTCTGATTAATCTAAGTGAAAATTAATAACACAACACTGGGATGTATTTATTTCTGCCTCCGACAGCAGATATCTCTGCCCTTCAGAAAATCAAATATTGTGCATTAGTCTCTTGTTATTTGGAGTAGCAGTTAAAAGAAGCTTTCAGGTCTAAAGCAAGCTACTCAGTTCCCTTAGCTGAGCTTAAGTATTCTAACTGATTTGAACTGAGTAACATGTAGAAAATTAACAGAAAACTTTATATAGTATAAAATCATTTGGAGCTTGCTTTTGAAACTACAGATTTAATATCATTAATGATTACATGTTGCAACAGTGTCTAACGGAATGAACTAGAAGAGTCACTCACTTTGTCAGCATCTGGGTTTTTGTTTTCTTCTGAGGTAAGTTCAGGTGAAGGGGGAGACTGTGAGGTTTGTTGACCATCAGTTTGTACCTGGGGCTGTGTTCCAGCTTCACTGTTGTCTTGCTGGATATTTTTCTGAAATGAAAGCCCAGGCACAAAGGATGTAGAAAGCAGGTGTACTTGTATAAATTTAAAAACTTATAGGTCACC
>NW_004624776.1:6884511-7004745 GCF_000247695.1 Heterocephalus glaber | reverse complement strand
GATTTCTGAACTCTTAATAGGTGGGCAGAAAAGGTACTGAATAAAAGCAAAATGAACATAAAGTACTTGAAAACATCTTAAAATTTTTAAACCTGTAAGAAATTCTGTGAATGACAGTAGTTAACAAGTAACACAGGGTAGGCATTTGATTGATGTGGTAACAATCAAGAACTCCCCTTTAAGAAGCTTTCACTTAAACTTGTGCAAGTAACTAATTCTCACAAGCAAAGGAAATAGGTTACTACTACAAGCCTCTTCCTCAAAAACAAGATTCCAAAGCCTACTTTCATTAGCAGCCACTATGCATCTCAACATTATATCCACAGCTCTGTAAGATAGCCAATTATCAGTTATTCCAGGGCTTATGATTTCAGCTTACAGATGCCTTGAGACTCTGTCCCACTCTTTTGTGAATCAACCATTATTGCCTCAAAGGATCTCAAAGTAAATAAATGCTACACATTACCAATCCTGACTAAAAAATCTGGTAAAGGAAAATGAACCCTAAAAGTTTTCTGGTCTTCTTTTTCAGTAGTCTTCAATCCTCAAATCACTGTCTGCTATAATCTTTTTCTGTGATTTGAAGAAGCCTGCAATATTACAACTATTCTCTGCCCACTCTGAAGTCTCTCATGTTCTTTTACAAAACTTCAAGAATCTAAGGCAGACAACGAAGTACTAAGAAGCAAGGCATTATTGATATCCAAAAGATACTTAGGGATTGAGAAAGTATATGGAACCAGCCATTTAACTCATTACTATGAAGAGTTTCTACACAAGGATAAAATCAAGGGTCAGAAAGTTAATGTTCCTTCATTGTTCTAGGAATGGTTAACAGTGAGCACTCAACACCTATGTCTCATACAGTATCTCAAACATTATACTGCCTGCCTCTTCATTTGAGTTATTTCTATTTCCCAGAAACTGTAATAGATGTAGTATGTTGAGCTTCCTAAAATTCTTCTGTTAACCATGTAGAACTAGTACTCATGCTAATGGCAGATTAAGTTCAGATGATGAGCAGTAACTCTTTCTAGACACTGTGCAGATACTTTTCTTCCTTCTTCCCACAAAATAGAAAACAATGTTAATAAAAGTAAGTTCTGGAACACCGAAGCAGACTTTCCCACATAATTATAAAAAAAAAAAAATCAGCTTTAATATTTCATTAGTTATATAATAGTCTTTTTTTTTCTTAACCATCAGTCAACATTTGACTTAATATGCAGGGTTTTAAAAACTGCCCCTGGGGCCAGGGATTTAGCTCAGTGGTGCTGCTGCCTGCCTCTTAAGTACAAGGTCCCGAGTTTGATCTCTGGTACCATACACACACAAAAAAAAGCCACAACAAACTGCCCCTGCTCTAAATCATCACATACGAGTTATTCCAAATTCAATTATATAAAATTTATTCATGAATATACAATTCTGTATAGTGCATTAATTGGCAAAAATGGTTTACACATAATTCTGATCAAAATTATTTAATAAGAAAAACATTTTAACCCTTCCCTATCCTTATCTCCTCTAGCTTAGAATAAAGTCAACTTCATATTGACAGACAAAAATCTCTCCATTTACTTACTTCAGTGTCTAGGTTTTCTGATGGTCTCTGATTTGGGCACTCCATGTCTGCTTCAATAGAAGATGCTTCATTCTCTTCAGTTGGAATTTTCTCTACCATAGAGGCTGTGGAGATGGTGAAAATGCCATGGGTGTTGACTCGAACTTTGACTTTGACTTTTGATTTCTCTCCGTCTTTCTGTGCAGAAACGTTCTGAACTACAAAACGACCTGGAACAAAAAAGAAATTGACAATTAAGAGTTGACTCTAAATCTCTGTAAAGAAGACAGATAATAAAAATGCAAATGTTAAGAATTAAAGCTTCAAAGCATTCTTTTTCAAGATCTAGTACCTATTCCCAACCAACTTGAGCTGTATACTATAAATATAACCTCTTAAAATATACTTGTAAGTACACAGTATATTTATAATTCTCAGGATCAGTGTTAGTAAATCATAAAAACCTTCAAAGTTAAGGGTATGCTTATTAACTAACATTTTCTAGGCAGATACTGAGTGTAAGATGATGATGAAAAGTAGTCTCTGCCTCCTATCCTATTTCTCCAGATGGATGAGTATAAACTAGACATGAAAATCTGTTAGCAAGTCTAAGGCAGATGATCAATCACATGCAGTCTTTTAGGGAGTATTATTCTTCTGACTGAATAATCAAAATATTTTAAAGTATAAAATATAGTTAAAAGTACATACTTGAATACTGGCTCCATGGCCTGCTAACAAGTTATTTAACCTCTGTATACTCCTGAGGGTTTGAGTTAACATTTACAATGAGCACTTACTATAGAACCAAATGCTAGTGCTTAGCACTACCAGTAGTATTGTTATTCCAGAGAAATTAAATCAATTATATTATGTGTAAAACTCTATGTGAGACTTAACAGCCTTGTATTTTAGGTACTATCTACAGACACACAGAAAGAAAATGACTGATTTTAATTAACATGTCAGGCAAAGACATGGGACTAGACCTTGACTGTCAATTCACTAATTCAAGAAATAACTGCCAAATGATTCATTTAGAGAAATAGCATCTACTTTAAAGTATCCACGAAAACTATCAGGAGAATGCAATATAAGATGCTTTTTTTGTGTACAAAGTTTTCAGTTTTGTTGAAACATGAAAAATTAGATGCCACACTGAAAAGCTTGGATTTTATCTTCTGAACAATGGGAAATTAATGCACAGAATATACCCTATGAAAATCTTACAGTCTACACTGAGTAACTTCTAAAACTATTTTCCTACAAATAAATTTTCTACAAATAAGTGTTTAAAAAACAAAACAAAAATAGTGGATCAGAACATCTCAGTCTTAAGAAAACACAACTGGTCTGGTTGGACTCCTTTCCTTCAAAAAATCTCTTTATAAAAAGGAGTGAGACAGAGTCTTAAGAAGACCTGGCAACCCTGGCATTTTTATCCTCAATCTGGGAAAAGAGACAGAGTTACTATGAGTAAAAGTTCATAGACAATGTCATGTTTCCCGAAGAAAAATATACCTAAAAAGATAAACCTTTAGGAAAGGTTATAATAGAAAAGTACATTTGAATTGTTTTGTGAACAGTCTGAGCCAGGTTTTACATAGGGTGTAACACCCTGCAAAAATCATTCCACCTAGAAGAAAGGTTAACTAACACTAAAAAATAGCTGGTAATTCTCTTAAGTGTAGACTATATTGTACTGAAATGTTCCTAGTTACTTGGAGGTAATAGTAGAATTCCCAAGTCATTTCATTTGTATAGGTGATGGCAAACCTTTTAGAGGTGAGTGCCCAAACTGCAACCCAAAATCCACTTACTTATCACAAAGTGTCAACACTGCAATTAAACCTGAATACTGAAGCTTTAGTTTAGAAAAAACAACTCACACATTAGTATCTTTTGTCTTAAAAACAACACACGCATCACAGGTTCACCACTACTGATATAGGCCAAGGTATTTATCAATAAAATGAAGAGATTTCTCCATCACCAATACTCTAAATAGAAAATATCTTCACATGGAATTTCATTCAATAGTGACAAGAAAAAATTTTAAGTTTTTACACTGATAAGCTGTGTTTAATTCATACAATAAAATATATACAATTAATAGCTTACCTATTTTTGCTTCTGGATATGGAACTCCTTGAGGATCAGAATAGAAAGCTTCTAGCTCAAAAGGTCCTCTTCTCAAGAAGGTGAGAACTTTAGAGAAAGGAGCAGCATGGTTTCGACTAAACACTTCATGAACCCTAGAGAAGAAAGGAAACAAAATTCAATAGATCAAGAACTTAAGCTTACTGTGCTATAAAAATACGAGATATTCTAAAATCCTCATGAATTCCATTTTATCATTTACAATATCAAAATCAGACAAATACTTGAATAGGTCTGGCTAATGAAAATCGCAGGTAGACTAAGCACTCCATTTTTTAAGTACCTATTAATTTTTCTTTTTTAAATTAAAGTTAATATCAGAAAAATTATTTTCTGCTACATACCCTTCAGTATCTTCTGAATCATGGTTCCATACCAGAGATATTGGAAAAGGAACTGAGTCTGTGACAGAAAATTCTCTAACTTTAAATGCTGGAGAAAGGATTGCACACTTCAAAAAAGAAACAAGGAGAATATGATTAGTTTCCACTCATTTTTTTTTTAAGTTAATACATGTTTACAGTTCATGTTTTCCTTTATTGTGTGGAACTGGTGCATGTACATAACGTATCTTAACTCCTTTATGCCTAGTGTTCCAATTTTGGAATGCCACAATCAATGGAACATAATAAAAATTTGGGGAATCAGTTAAGCAGGCATATTCCATACAATGGGAAAAAGAACAAAACCCCCACAAAACATGCTATCATGACAACACAATGGATAACATTAACAGGCAATATCTACATATTCTTCCTTTTACAAGTATTAAAAAGTTTTAAGACTGCTGTTTACAAGACCTTTAATATGTAAGAACTAACAAGATCACAGTTCAACCATATTAATTTCTAAGTTTAAAACTAGACCCTATTTGACTATAAAATCCTTAATATAAATATATATTTTAAACTAGTAATTTCTAGATTTACTGCTTTTGCTTCACCAACCTATTAGTTTCTAGGCTCCCTTATTTGATAAGCAGGTTAAAAATCAATTGGGTGTGGGTGAGAGTATTGTGAACTACTACTCTTAACCTTGCATACTTTCCCCCAAATTAATTCCTTATTAAATCAGATTATCATCCTAATTTGCTTCTGCATGCTTTACAATAACTGTCACTAATTAGTGTTAATTAGTTTTACAGCTATGTTTTTTTTTTGGTAACAGGGATCAAACTCAGGTCCTTGCGCTTGCGCAGCAGGCGGTGAAACCACTGAGGCAAATCCCTGGCCCTTTACAGCTATGTTTTTTGTGATTCCCTCAGAATCATGCTTGTTTCTAATACCCAGTGTGAGAAACACCAATTTAGTAGTTCTTTTAATCTTCTATTTACTGTATCTTTCATATCTCAATACCCATCCTCACCTTATGGGTTTATTAAAATGCAATTTCCTTCTGCCATCTAATTAGGCACAGAGCTATTTTTTATATTAACCACCATGAGGATAAAGTGAAAACTGTTTGAGGAATGCACACCAAGAGAAAGTAGGACTGAGAAATTACCTGTAGTGCGCACCCTCTGGCTACTGCTTCATCTGCATTCAGTGTTGTGCTAACATCTTTTCCAAAGAATTTGGCAATTTTTTCTTTCACTGCTGGAATTCGTGTAGTGCCTCCAACTATCTCAACAGCACTCACATCTTCTACTTTGAGCTGAGTTTGTTCCATCAGTGAATAAAGGGGTACTTCTATTTTTTGTAGGAGATCAGCACAGAGCTCTTCAAACTGTGACCTTATCAAGTAAAACACTTTATAAGTCATTAAAAAATTTATCTTATGGCCAAAATCATCTTATCGGTTTTTAAACAATGAGTCTTTTCAATCAATGTACAGTATTTCATTTTTTCCTCTCAGATACACTAGATTGAACCCACATGGGCCAACTTTAAAACTATATTGTACATGTAAAACAGGTACAAAAAAGGGGTGGGGGAGAAAAATCAATTCTATGGGTATTAGGAGGAAAAATTACATTCTTAATATTGCCATTTTACTTCTAATATGTTTTAAGGGCTCTGATTCTCATTACTTTAAATTAATTGCCATTAATTTCAAAATATTTCTGTGAAATAACTGGGGCAGAAAAATTAAAAAGGAAAAAATATCAAAAAAGGCTCCATCATGAAAGCACTCAGCAAAGACACTTTTTAAAACATTCTTTGCAGTAGTGCCCAAGTTTTAATGATCTCCCCAGCCATAAGTCGTGTAGCACACAATCCTGAAACGTAAGTCATAAGTCATGACTCATAATACCTAGCTACAACTGACACTTAGGCTATAGTTTCACCAACAAGTTCTTTACTTGATCTGAAAAATTTAAGACATACCTGTTCATCTTTCCTGAAACATCTTTGTCATTCATAAAGCATTCAATATTCAGTGGTAGGTCTGTGCTGTTAGAGCTCATTAGCTTTTTTAATTTTTCACACTCCTGATACAGACGAAGGAGAGCTCGAATTTTGGATTTTGCATCCAACTTGTACTTAGTTTTAAACTCTGCACAAAAATGTTCCACTAATTTTTCATCAAAGTTTTTCCCTCCTAAGAAAGGATCAAAAGCTGTTCCCAGTACCTAATTTAGTTAAAACAAACAATATGGTTACTTTCAATCATATTTCTAACTAGAATCATAAATATTCAAGCAAACACTAATAAACCGAAGGCTTGTATTTAAATTATAACATGAAATCCATGTCAGGAAAAATAAAACTACAAAATCCTGATAGAATGCTAAATCTCTAAGATATTTTTTACTTTTATTTATTACCTTAAAAAGTTTCTACCTTCCTAAGCAACAAATCTTAAGAGTATGCTAAGATAATTCATCATTTTTATGTGGATCAACCTAAGCAATAATTTCTCATTTTTACTTAAGGCTCTTCACTACCAACAAGAATAAGCACTCAAAAGGTTCATCAGCTTAAAGTTGGAACAAATGAAACATTTCTATGCTTTGGCCACACAATTCTAATGTTTGACAGATACCTTCAATTTGCCCTTGTTAAAGGCGCAGGCAGACACTTGAAAAGCTGAGTGTCCCATATCAACAAAGAGGACTATCCGAGGTTTCTCCTCCGGACTTGGGAGATCCTGCTTATAAATTCCATAATTCAAAGCAACTACAAAAAATAAGTATATTTAAATTACTTAGTTCATTATTTTCTTAGAAATTTCATTGTTATATATAATTCATAGGCAGGAAAATTGACTAAATGTGAAACAACTAAAGGAAAACACATTCCTTTTACAACTGATTTTATACTGACTTTCCTGGAATCAGTTACTATTCTCTGACTTTAGAACAATGCTCTTATCAATTAGAGATACAGTGGACAAAACACAATGTAAAGATAGTATATAACCAGAAATATAACCAACCACATGTCACAAACAGTATTAGACACATTACACAATACTTACTTTTAACCACAACCTGTGAGACTGCTTATAAAAAAATTAAGAATTTAATACAACTACAGTAATTGCAATTCCTCCAGTTTTTTTGCTTTCTTTCTTTGTTTTTTGAAACAGGGTCTCACTATGTAGTCCAGGCTAGCCTTGAATTCATGGCAATCCTCCTGCCTCAGCCTCCTGAGTGCTGGGATTACCATGCCCAGCTCAATTTTTTTTTTTAAATATGAACCTTAAAGGGTCTATCTTATTTCTAAAGGTGGAAATCATTGTATTTGAAATGTGTATACCTAAGAGCTTTTTAAAAAATACTATGAGAAATATTTTTGTTCACCTATAAATGTAACAAGCTGATATAAGCAATAAAGGAACTGTTTTGATCACTGCTATATCCATAGTATCTAGCACCATGCCAGGCAAACAGTACAGGCTTAAACTGGTACTTCTGGAATGATCAACTCATGACTGCAGTTCAGGAAACATATGAGGAAAAATAAATCACTGCTTGCAGCCCCAAGGTAGTTGTGATACTGACAATTGTAAGATTTTGGAAAGTTTCTTAACTATAAAAGCAATTTAAGAAAACAAAAAGTTAAATCCAACCCCCTAATTCAAAGGCTTAAAAATATAAATTGCAAATGAATTTTCTAATGATAGTACATTAATACTGTAAATTTGACAAAGCACCTGAAGAGAAGGAATTTTTTTCAAATCTAACACATGGCCTTTTCAAAAGCTACGCTTCTACCTCTATATAAAAGTTACATGGTCTATTCACTTCTACAAGCACTTTTTTCTTACCAGCTGTCATATCATTCATAAGCCTTAAACAATTTAGGCCAACAATCTGTGCAGCATCTAATACAGATCGCCTTTCAGCATCCGTGAAGAAGGAGGGAACCTGTAAACAAAACAGGAAGAATTTTAACTTATGTACAACACAAAAATACTTACAAACTCCTCACAAACCACTTGTAGAATGTTCCCAATAGTCAGATTAAGTAGGCACCTAGCCAGATCCCAGAACAGAAATAAAGCTTAGACTTAAATTAACAGTTTAGAGCTTAGATTTTAGTTAACAGTTTCTGGTCTCCAGAAACTGTTAACTACTTTTGAAAAGACCTCAAAATTAAATCTCAAAGTAAATAATGACCAAATTTTAACCCAAAATAAAAATTAATCAGGAGTATTCATAAGACAATCTGAAAAGTCACTTAAATCTAATGAAAAATTTCAAGTGGATAAGAAACTGCTTCCAAATTACCCTTAAATTTCTACTAACATTTGGAAATTATAATGCTAAGCCAACATTTAATGTTAAATACAAACTATAATACTAAGCCTCAAGTAAGGAGTATTGGAAGGTAAGAAAGAACTAATTCTAGCATATGCCACTGTCCTTCACTTTTGATATTCACTGAGTTCAAGCCATTAAGAGATAATGGGGTACTTAATTCAGCAGACCAGTGAAGACTACAAAAATGCTTTTTGGCAAAGCATGATTTTCCTAAGAGGTAGAAGAGTGAAAACAGATCAAAATTTTAATTTCTGATGGTGCTGACTTATGTTCCTAGTTGTAATACTTGGCTGGCTTCTAGGGCAGCATTATCTACGGCATTTATTAGTAAAAATATATATAACAATATTTTCATAGAATCCCTTAACCAGAAGTGCCTAAAAGAAAACTTGGTAGATGTTCAAATTTTTTCAAAGTATTTGCAGATGCTTCAGAAAAAGAATGGGAAAATCCAAAGTGGTGCTCAGCTCACCTTTTAAATCACAACATTCCTTTCATTTGTTTTCCATAATAAGTTGTTTAAAAAAAAAAAAAAAGAAAAGAAACAGAGAAGGGACGAAAAGGAAGGTGGAAAATACGCCAACTCTTAATTTTACCAGAGCTTAATATTATGACTCTGAACAACACAGATAGTCTTTTTGTCGACCATTTTCTGTCTGGCAAGGGCTGTAAGACGAATTTTAGCCCTTGCTACCTGTACTTTCATATCCTAGTATGCACCACCATAAAGGCTTTGGACTGGTCAGGGCAGGCCACAAAGCTTTCCAGGGTAATCCAGAGATCATGCTGAAGTTGAGTCCATTATAGAAATTCGCAATGAAGAGCACATAACCATAGCAGATCAGGAAGTGACTCTAGTCATCTGGGAAACCAGAATTTACAACTATCTCTTGGCATCAAAATAAAGCAACTTTTGCCAACTTCAAGTACTCTGACAATCTACCTATAGCAATTGTCTGCTGAAAATAGCAAGATTGCTGGAGACTAGGTTTTCGACACTGGTGGTAGGCTACATTTCATGCTCTTAGCTAAAACACTAGTTCTTAACTGGGTAGAATTCTTTCACCTGTGAAAAGTTCTCCTGGTAAGTATACAAGCTGTATATTGTAGCAATGAACAATATTAAGACTACAGATGTACCAGTCAATCTGTACTTTCAAAAAGCCTCACAGAGTTTAACACTTCTAGTCAAGAACCACTGTAAACTCCTGCTAAAAATACTACTCTAATATACCTTGAAATGCTTCAGAACAGTATTCTTAACAATTTAGTAGAATTCTGTTCTATATTATTAAAACAGCTTTTGCATGGTTGATACTTAAGAGTAATTTAAAGAGGGCAAATTAAAATAAAAATCCACTGCCCTGCTAAATACTTACTGAAATAACACAATCTGTTACTGGTTTCTTGAGGTTGTTTTCAGCAGTTTCCTTTAACTTAGTCAACAACATGGCTGTTATCTGCTCCACACTAAACAGATGTTCTTCATCCATGTACATTACCTATATTGATGGAAAAGAATGTTTTAAATACTACAGTACTTCAAACTAACTGCTAATATTAACTTGCAAGTATTAGCACATACTCTCTTCCACAAATTCTTTTTTTGATTCAGAAAGAAGGAAGAGAGGAATAAGTAAGGAAAGAGAAAAAGGGCAAAACTTTTTCACTAAAGATAAAATGGAGGAAAAGGAGCTAGGGTGGGGTTTCCTCTATTCAAAGTCCTAGTCAAAGCCATTATAGAAGGTAGGAAATGATGAATCACAGGAATTAAATATTATTGTGTGTTGATCATAAAACAGAAATGTCTTGTAGGTTTAAAAAAAAAAAGATTTCTGGTTATATTACACTATTACTATACAAACAACTCCAACTGGGCTATCTTGGAACACACATTTGTTTCATCCATGAACACCATTTAGATATTTTGCAAACACCATCAACTAAACTTAAATTTTTAATTTTTTAAAGAAACACAGGATACAGAAGCACGTATCACCAGCTGAATAATTCTCAGAGACAGTTTAACATGAATTTATTGCACTTAATGGAGCTAGATGAAAACAACAAAAGACCCAACCTCTTCCAATTAAGACAACTGAGTTAGATATTTAAGAAGTTTTTTTTCTACTGACAAAGTAAACAATCTTCTATTACAGAATCTATAGTTGCTCAATTTTATTACCTTTATTCCAACTCCACCGTTTTTCATTGGAACTAAATCATAACTTAAGTTTTCCTTTTCCTTTTGAATGAAGGGATCACTGAATGCTCGGCCATGAAATCTCTTAAAGTTAGACACCGTATTGTTTGCATGAGTGATTTGCTACAAAAGAAGTTTGAGATTTTAAAGTTTTTAAGAAATTTCACCACCCCATAGTACCCGCAGAAGCAGTTTCATAGATGATCATTAGTATAAATAAAACCAACCCTAAGGATACAAGTAACTTTTCCCTGAAGTTCTAAATTTCCCTTCAATGAACAGATGTTATTCGTACTTTCCCCTATACAAAATGCCAGAAGGAAAATAGGAGAGACAATAGTGCCATCACAGATTTCAAAATCTGCGAGATAAATTCGAAAAGAGTGGAACTATCCCTAAAATTCTGAATGCTCAGTAACTTATCCAGTTAAACCTGTAAAGCACTATACTTAATGAAGACCTGAAAACACTATAGAAAATAACATTTCTTTCTTTTAAAATTTAATTTTTATAGTCTAATAAACTGCCAAGGACCCAGGATAAACATTTTATGCCAGAAAATACATGGATGTGCTACTTTTCCTACCAAAAGCATGGTATGCTAACTATAAAAAAAGGAAAAGATGGGAAAATAATCTAAAAAGTTTCTAAATGATTTAATGTTTTCAATAGTATGTACACATTGTAGATGACTTTGGGAATCACAATTTTTGAAAACAAGATGCTGAACTCATCCTATCTTATACAACTAGTGCATATATGTATTCGTTAAATAAGAGTACACTTAAAACTCTTGCTCAGTTACTTTTAGTGACCTATTTATTGAAAGTGGATGGTTTCTTAGGTACATGTTAAGGAGAAATGCTTGGTCTGAAATTCAAGAAAACTGGAAGGAAACAGGTCAAGTTGTATGAGAAGTGTGTTTTATATATCTATTATGTGGGTCAAAACTTTTTGGTTAAACTCTAAAAGCCCACTTCAGAATATGTATTTTACTGCAAGATGCAGTGGAACCTCATTTAAAATAATACTTAAAACGATTAAAAGCAATGACTTCTAGTTATTGACTGTAAAATACTAAGTGTACTACTTTGTTCTTCTTTTAAAGAAAAGTATACAGACTGGTAGTACCATTAATTTAAACAATATGGAGTTTGAGCATGTTTATATCTTAAAATTCCTCATGATTCTAAAACTGAGTAGAAGTATGTCTAGCTATCTGTAGGCCAGCTGAACTTTAATTGAATTCTCCTCACATAACCACAAAGATCCAAAAGAAATTTAGGTCTGGGCTATCAATGTCCTAAGTAGGCATATATAGGGGGGCTGTTTGTTCACCAAAATCCCTTTCCTTTTCCCCTTTGACCAAGTTGTGACTGATTGTGAGTATCGATAACTAATTCTCTTCTTAGCACCCCCACCCCACGTTTTGTGGTATTACGTCTTCGAACCTAAGCAGCCACATTAAAATATATTTAGAGCTCAAGGTTTTGTTTCTTTTTTAGTAATACACTGTGTATGTAGGATATTTTTTGCCATTTTCGTTTTTCTTAGTGCTGAGGACCAAACACAGGACCTTATACTTGCTAGGCAAGTGAGCTAAATCCATAACTCCATTTTCTTTCTTTCTGTCTTTTGGTGTTTTTTTTTTTTTGAGACAGGGTCTGACTTTGTAGTACAGTCTGGCCTTGAACTCATGTCAATCCTCTGGCTCCCTAGTGCTGGGATTACAGGTATGCGCCACCAGGCCTGGCAACTCCATTTTCTAAAAAGTATTTTATCCCCCTCCCCGTTTTCTTCTTAACCCCAATGGATTTAGACCAGTGATGTTAAACAGTTATAATGTGACCCATAAATGTAAAGTTTTCTACTAGACATATTAAAAACTAGTAACAGATGAGATCATATATGAGGAGATTTTTTTTTTAAGTCTTCAAAATCTCAGGTGCATTTTATGCTTCCTCTTTCAATTTAGACTAGCAGCTCTTAAAATGCTCAACATCCACATTCGGCAATTACTATATTAAGACAGCATAGGTCTGGACAAAAAGTTCTCCTGTCCCACCAATTATTCAATAACCTGAAAAATGCTTTGAAACACAGGACTTCTTAGAAGTAACTTCAATTTAAAAAAAAATCTTTTAACTTTTATAAACTATCATGGGAAAATGCACATGAAAATTTTCAAGTACCTTGTTCATAATCTTAAAAAATTAGAAAAAAGATAGCAGAGTTACTAAAAATTAAAACTGGCAGACTGGAAAGATCAAGTAGAACTTAATAAAACAGAAAAGGAAAAAAGAGGAAAAATAATCATCTGAGGGTTCATAAACACTATTTGAATTGCATTTTTAAAGCTCAAAACTTGATGAGCTTAACCGCTTCCACTCTTGTAGGTCTCTAAAATTTTCCTTTTAAAACCTTTCTTAAAAAACAATAAAAATTCTCTTAAAGAACATACCTGATTTTTGGCTGCAACTCCAATTGTTCTGTTTTTTGATCCAAATGATATGACTGATCTAGAAGAAACAAAAATCATACTGTTTCAAAAATGTTAAGAAACACAAACATGGACAAGAGGAAAATTCTAATATAAATTTTAAATTTTCTAATGTGGTGGGGGACACTTGTAGCACAATTTGTTGATCTACAACTTTTTTCACGTGGAGAAGGTGAATTTCCACTCAAATGCTGCACTGAGAATCTAATCTAGGGGCAGTCCTAACACTCCACCAAAGTCTGCTCATGGCTCAAGGGACAATTTTCAATACTTTGAGTAGAAGTGTGATTTGTCAAATCCTCAAGTATTAGAAAGTGACCATTATCTCAGAAACAAAAATTCTGAGTATTACTAAACTTGACCTACACACAAGCAACACAAAATATGGTGTAACTCTTCCTCTCAGTCACCAACCCTGTACAAATCTAAATGTCACTGTCATACTTATTTTCATCCTGACACACCATCTGTCTCTTTAGCATTCAACAGTTTTATTATAAACCCAAGCAAATGAATGTAAGTTATGCCGCTGAAGTTTAAAGAGAACAAGAGGTTCTGATCTGGAAGATTCTATATGAGAAGGCCAAGTAAAAATGATGCAGAACAAGTCGCAGCAGAATGGAATAGAAATGTTGTTATAAAAGACTGAATAATCAGTTACATTAAGTCTGCTATGAGAGATGAAAAATGATTTGTAACTGTGACAAGCTTTCTCAGCAATGGAAATGGAATGCATAGTAACACAGCAGAGACAAGATCAAGAAAAATCTTGTGAGGAGGTAGTGATTAGTTTTGGATCTGAGGAGTAATCAAATTGCACATTACTAATCCAATCTAATTTTGGATTAGTTACTCCTACGTAGGTAAATGAGATGAGTAAAATGGGAATACAAGGAGGACATTTAAATTTTCTGTAATGGAAACATCCTGGACCTTGATTGTCCATGTAGGTAAACAGCATTCTGAAAGCCAGGTAGATGTTCAGATGCTACACCTTTAAACTATAATCCAAAACACCATTATCCTAAATCAAGATGGACCTACACATTTCCTAAGGGGTCAACCAAATTAACTACAATAAATAAGGATTAACAGTCAATGCAATTGAGTCAACCATCTGGTTAAAATATATTAAACAGAATTCTAATGTGACCCTCAGTTTGCATTTTCAAAACCAAACATACAGTGGTCACTATATTTGTATAACAATTGTTTTCCTTCTGTCCTTTGAACAGCTTCTTTCTTTTACTGGATCAAAGAGAACAAAGATATAAACCGTATCTAGGCATGAAAACCTGAAACAGTCGTCTTTCTCACTAAATTCTAATTACTAATTTAATTCTAATTAATTCTTTGGCACTGACAAAAGAATAGACCACTGTGGATTTGCAAAGAGGTAAGAGGTAAATGCATGGGTTGTTCAGAGCAGTCAGTGTTTGCTCATTTTCTGATTTTGCAGTCATTGTCATTAAAGGTTCACTGCACACAAAAACTGTATGAAGCCAGTCATTTTACTTTTGCGTTCTATGTTTCAAGTTACACTGAGCATCCTAGACTTACTGAATTTGAAAAACAAAACAAAACAAAAAAACCTGCAGTCATTTTCTTGAAAAGTAAACAACCACTTCCATCAACGGTATGTTCGTATATGTTCTCTTCAGAAACATTATTTAAACAAACCCCTGAAAAAGCTTTCTAAACTGTTGCCGTTTGCCTACCCCTGATGCTATAGGATTTAATTCAGCGACATCCTCCTCATAAAGTTCTAGCACAATGGTATGTCATTTTTATCTTTTAAAGTGCACAAAATTAATGAAGAAATAAAAACGCTGTCTAGAATTCCTTAAGAATGGCTCCCACAATGAGTAATAAAGGTCGTTCACATTTTCTGAAAATGATTCTGGGCACTAAGGCAACAACAGTAGCAACAAAGTGAACAGGTTAGGGGTGCACTAAGCTTTCACAGACCTCTAAGTCTGGGCTCCCTATGACAAGCAACAGCACAGACTCTGGAAGCTTCCAGTTCGATTCTAGATTCAAAATGAGGAAGGGCTCAGCAGTCCGGGCTCCGAGGTGCGCAAAGCTTTGCGCGGAGGAAGGGGGACCCTAAGGTGGAGGCGACTCCGCCAGCTCCGAAACGGAATGGGAGACAGGGAGCGGGACGGGAACGGGCAAGGGGGCAGGCGCAGAAGGAGCCTGCCAGCAAGGGAAGCAAAGTCTCCGGCTTTGCCGCAGCCCGGCTCCAGAAGGAAGCTTGCTCAAAGTGAAAACCCTGGGCGGCTCTGACTCCTCTTGGCCCTGTGAACCCCCAAGACGCCCCCTCTCCGTCCGTCGGACCCCTTCCGAGTCCCACAAGAGGGGCGCCGCTCCCCATCTGGCTCCAGTCGCCAGGAAGCCTGGAGTCCCCGCGCTCTCCGAGCCCCGGCCGCCCCTCCCGCCAGCGCCCAGCAGTCCACTTACGGGGTGCACCGGTCGCTGAACTCGTTGGCGATGGTCTCGATGCCCCCAGCCCGCGCCACCGCGATGTAGCAGCTCTGCGAGCCCACGTCCAGCCCCACCACCGACATGGCCGGCTCGCGCTGCGCCTCTGCCTCGGATCTAGGTCTCGGTCCCGCGGCCTCCGAATTCGCTCCGCCGCTGCTGCGGTTTCCTGCTGTGGCCCGCGGGGACCGACCGCGCTTCTGTCAGTCGGGAGGATGCGGGGACTCCCGGCCTGTCTGGGGCCTCCGGCTTCCAGGGGACAGCTACGGCTGGCAAGGGGCTCGTCCAAGGACTAGGCGGTGCTCGGCCTGTGAGGGTTGCTCGGCCTGTGAGGGTTGCTCCGCAGCTCCCGCTGTCAGACTCACTCGACTGCCTCTCATTCGCACACCGGCGCCCAGCTACCGACCCAAAAGGGGAGGTTCCAATTCCTCAGGCTTATGTATCGCACTGATCAGAACTTTCCAGAATCTGCGGCATTTACTCACCGGCGCCTCCACCGGCCCCTCCACGTGCCACTTCCGCTTCCTTCTTCTCCAGCCTTCTCGAAAGATTCTACCCAATGGGTGGCCGGTCTCCAGGGGACCGCAGCGGTTGCTATGGTGGCAGGACTGCCGCTCGGGCGCCATTGGCTCAAGGAGGTAGGGCTGATCCTCCTCCGCCCCCGCCCGTCCTTTAATGTCCTAATCACGTAGGCAATAAAGACTAACTCAAAAATTCCTAATAGTCATAATTTGCTACTGGGTTGTGGCGTCCGACCCTTAGCCTCTAAAGGGAAGCTATGCGGAGGAACAAAGACCTCACTTTTCAGGGATTTACAGACCTGCGGACGCTGGGAGGCCGACCCACCAGTCAGGAGAGCATGCCGGGAAGCGTAGTCCTGGGGGGGGGGGGGAAACCAGAGCGCTTTGCAGGACGGGATGTGAAGTCCTGATCGCGGTGCGTGCTGGGACTTAGCTTTGTCTGGGGAGCTCCCCGGTTGTCTGGCCCTTTCGGGCCCCTTTTCTGCCAAGGAGCGTTGTTTTGTTTGTTAGTTTTGGATTAGCTTCTTTTGTTGTGCGATTACCCCGACAACTAAGGCATTACGCTTTAGATGTAGGGTTTAAGCGAATCCATCAACCAGCAGGATATTCTTTTGAAGAATAAATGTCAGAGGGTGTTTTTTTCCTCTTAAGGAAAGCGGGTTTTAGTTGCAATGTAATTTGAAAGGCTGTCCACAAGCACACTTTCTGCATTTCTTGTTTGATTTGAAATACTGTAGCTTTTGTTTCTTTCCCTGGAAAGCTATGCCCCATTACCTTATATTCAGTAAAGGAACAAAGAGAGAAAGGGCTGCTGCTGTCAGATCTTTTTATGTCTTTTCGTATCTTTTTAAGTTTGCCTAAGATCTACTTGTTTACTTGTGTCGCGTCCACAGAAATAAGCACACACTGCGAGCTACTGGATAAATGTGTGATTGGATAGAGTTGTGTCCCAAAGTCAGAAAAATCTGACTCATGAAGAGTATGTCCATCAAGACAAAAATTTTAATTCAGGAGCAAGGTCAGAGGCCCAGGTTTATACTACATGTAAATTGTACAAGCCTTTTGGTGACTGGCCTGCCACTTAGACAAGTTACCTGCTTCACTTAATTAAATGAATGGGAACAATAATAGTAGCTACCTGGGAGTCCTTGTGTTCTTAAATTTTAAAATGTTTGGCATTAATGATTCTTACTATGGATCTTTAACACTCCTCCTTGGCATATGAAAACATTAAAATCCGTGGAATCATAGCAGTTTTGAACAGAAAGAACCTTTGAGATATAAAATGTGCCTCCCCACATAGAAAACTACTATATATGTAAGAGGGAGCAGGCAGATTTGGGTCAGGTTCAAATCCTGCCAGTCCCTGCTAGGATGTTTTATATGAAGTACAGTTTGTAAGAGCACTAGCCCTTCTGGATTTGAACTTCATGGGCTTGAATCCTGGCTATCATTAATTTATGAGTTATGTGACATTGAGATAATTACTAACCCTTCCTGTGTTCTGCCATGCCACACAGTTTATGCAATGATTTTTAAAAAGTGTGTATAACACATACACCATTGTTACACAATATTACCTTGTGTGATCCTGGGCAAGCCTGTCAAATGGAACTAATACCTATTTTTGCTTGGATTTTGGAAGGGTTCAATACAAATAAAACATCTAGTATGGTAAAAAGCATTCAAGCATTTGAATAAGAATAATAAATCTGTTCAAGAAAATTCAGTACATTTTAGTCTCAACTCATACTGTTATGGATGCTGAATTGCATGGTCATGTTGTAGTCAGTCCTCTTTTGTTTAATTAGTTCACCTTAGCCATTTATTCACAGAAAAGGTAGATGAGGAGAAGCTGTAAGAACTACCATACTATCTAATTAAAATGCTTGTCATTTTTGTTAACTTTGTTCCACTTTATTACTTTACACTTATTACATTTTATTACTTTACATATTTTTATTACACACAATTTCCCATAGTATTTTTGTCAGTATCAGAAATTTTAGATTGAAACTTAAGTCAGATAAAAACAATCCCCACAGATTCTTGTTATATAATTATGGATCCAGAGGTAAACATAGAATTAAAGTGAGTTTATCCTACCTGCTGTCATCCATCACTGAAGTTACTGAGTTTCATTTCCTATTCGTTTTAAAGAGAAGCTCCTTACAATGGATGCAGAGATAGCTCTTAAAGAACAATAAAAGAAAAATGCAAAATTGAGAAACAAAAAGCCCAAACAAAAATGCATTCAAAGCAATAATATGCAGTAGATATAAAAAGCTTTGGCTGGCTTCCTTGAAAAGAAGAAAGAGATGAACAAAGAACAGATATATAAATAAATATGAAAGTGTACATGACCTTCAACTTCTGGTGTGAATCAGTATTTTGGTGGTCTCAGTATCCAATACAGTTGCAGGTGCTGGAAGATAACAGAAGTTGCATAAAACTTGTTCCATATAAAGATGTGTTTTGTATGGCTTCTCTCTAATGCCAGTGCATCATGAATGCTCAAATATCTGAAATCTTGCCCTCTTGAGTCTTTCAGTATTTACTTATTAACAGATTTTTGTTTTCATATATTTAGACTGTTCCTTAGAAGTTAATTGGTTCTGCTAAAATCTATTTTTGTGCTAATATTGAATTTAAAATCTATTATATCCCTATTAGAACAAGCACATAAAAATAGGAATGCATGAAGAAATTGTGCTGGAAGCAGAGACTTATTAAAAGGTAAATATAAAATTAAGAGAACTTTACCCTATCAGCTAGAAGCCAGAACTTGGGGGGAAGAAAGGATTATATTTATAATGAATGTAGCTAAAAAACTCAACTCAATATATAAGAAATTGTTCATGCTCTCCCAAGCCCACAGGCAAACACTTTCCCACTGAAACACTGCTATGTAAAGTACACCGGTGTCCTTCCTACATGAAAGTGTTTGTGTTTGTATTTGTTCCCCTGCTTACAGAACTGTTCCTCAGGCTCTGAGCTGGGCCAGCTCCTTGGCATCCTTCAAGGCAAATTTTAAGTCTTGCCTTCTGTGGATGAAGTTCCTGAATGCTCACCTAGTAGTAGTACCTTTCCCAAAGGACAACTTAGATTTTATTGTTATTAAAGAGAAGTTGGAACCAACCCCATGGCCAAGGTTGTTTATTGCTTGGCTTGGGCCAATCATCCCATCCCTTCTTCTTGTCCATGAGTCCGGGATGGCTGGCCATGTGAGCTAGGCAGCCCAATCAGAGTGACTTTTAGCACTATGGTTTAGAATGCTGGGATTTGAGCATTGTCTCAGTCCCCCTGTCTCCACTGCCTTTTCCTTTTCCTTCCATCCATTTCCTCCTCCTTTCCCCAGGCTCTGTTGTATGAAGTTATAAGGCTCAGAACCATTACAATGACCTTACTACTATCCTGGAAAGGAAAATGACCTATGAAGGTGGTTAGAACTAAGGAAATCACACCAGGAGCTAAGAATTTAAGTTAGTCCTTTGACTCACCCTACCTGTGCATTTAAGTTATGTGAACTATATTTCTGCACTGTGTAAGCTAACTTGAATTGAGGTTTCTGATGTCAAAAGCAAATAACAACCTTTGGAAAGTCTTCCTTGACCATATATATTATTTGAAACATCTCTCTGTGACTGTTTATTGTTATCTACTTCTTTCCTTTATAAATGCATGCCACAATGTTCAATGATATGTGTGTTTTATTTCCTCTTTCTAATTATATGGCCCAGGAAGGCAGTGACTGTTTTTCTTCTTTACAGTCCTCTATAGATACTTAATATTGTTGAATCAATAAAAAATCAAATTTATTAGGAAATGTATTAGGACATTTATCAGCTTTCTTCTAATGTGAATTTGTCAGTCTTGGAACAGGTCACATCTTGGGCTGGATAATTCTTGTAAGGGCTGTCCTGTATATTGTAAGATGTTTAAACTCCTCCCTGGCCACTACCCACCAGATGCCAGTAGCAGTGCCCTGCTCTTCCCCTGTCCCCAGTGCAACAACCAAAAATGTCTCCAGACATTGCCAAGTGTCCATGGACAAAACCTCCTCTGGTTGAGGGCTCCTGGTCACAATCTAGTTTTGCTTTAAACCTAAGTGGTACAAAAAGGCAGTCTCATGACATGTTTTTAGAGAAACTAGATTCTGTTTGTTTTCTGAGACACAGAGGCTAAGAAATGAGTAGAGAACCCTAGTCTGAATGAATCAGGTAACTAAGCCTGTGTAGATCCCATAAGAAAGGAAGGCCAGCTTTCTTTTATTTGGCCACACGATGTGCTCTCTACTGTGAACATGTGCATTGCTCACTACAAGTCAGTTGAGAAGTTTTTTGTGTTATTATAAATTATTTCCTCTAGAAATGTACCTATAACTTAGTACTTTGCTTTAGCTTCCTTAGTTACAACAACTAGAATGCCTGTACAGTTAATAAAAGTTAAGAAATTCTTACCTTAAAGGCTCTCTTATCCATGCTATTGTAGAGAAAGGAGGTTATTTGCCTTGGGCAGAAAATATTCCAACATGAGAACTAAATTCATATCCCAGAAATAGATTCTTTTCTTCTTTTGTTTCTTCAGTGCATGAACGCAAAAAAGGAAAAGGAGGAAGAATTAGTATCCTATGTCTTTTCTATTCTGAACTATAACAGGGTGAATTCAAAGTCCTTGTACATAGAGATGAGTCATTTTGGTACAGATTCTTTGAATTTTCCCTGTTAAAAGCAGGCACTTTTATTTTAATGGGGGAAATAACCACTAAAATATTGGTGTATTTTTCTACAGGTTGGATAGATTCTGGAGCCAGGGTATATCTGAATTTAGGGATGTTTGCAACCTTATAAATTCTTTGTTGGGTGGGATGTTAAGCTCTTGGAATTAAGGGTAGTTTTCCAAGCTAATTAATAATTTACTCAGAAGGTTAAGAGTGATAGACTAAGTAATATTTTGGAGATTTTTAAAAGGCAGATTGCCACATGCAGCACCTCATTTGGATGTTTCTGTTGTCTTGGAAACTTGGCTACCTTCTTCAACAAATGGATCTTGAGAGCTTGTTTGAAAGTTGTAGCAGGACAGCACAGCTATTCCCATACTTTTGGCCCCCAAACAGTCCTCCTCTGTTGAAAAGTCTGAAAGTTGTTCTCTTCAACTGAGTACATAAATTTAGGAGTGGAGTACATGGATAGTTAGAGAGGAGGAGGACACCTGCCCAGCCAGCTTGGTCAGCCTATTTGACTCTGGCAGTCAGTGGGGTGACACATTTCACAGACAGATTGCTCTCACATCTAGGGATCTGTTTTTATTAAGTCAGACTATTCATACCTTAGTTGTGCCACGTGAAATGGAATTCTTCTTTCCAGACACTTCAAGAGAGCTGGCTACCTGATTGCAAAGTCATGTCTTGGCAAGGATGGGTATAATCACAGTCAACTTCTCTAATGGTACACAGACTTGATAATATGGAAGAGAAATAACTAAAGCCACACAAATTAAAGTTGCTTTCCTTAATTTTCTGACCTAAAGTGTAAACAGCGAAAAGGAATTTCTTGCCAATTCTGCACAGTGAGGCACTCTAAAATAATTACACATGCTTTTTAACTGCTTTCTACACAAACACACGGTTAAAATTAAGAGAAAAGAATAAAGTATTATTGGAGAAGATGTATAATTCTAACTTCCTAGAAAAACTCAGTTACTGTTAGAAAGCTGATGCACATTGAATGTCTCTTATCTAAAGTGCTTGGGGCCAGAAGTGTTTGAGATTTTGGATTTTTAAAAAGTATTTTCATATACATGTAATGAAATACCTTGTAGATGGAAACAAAACTCATTTATTTTTTCATACATACCTTAATAACATAGATTAGGTTAATTTTATATAATTTTAATAATCTTCTACATCAAACAAACTTTCATGGTGTGGAATTTTCCACTAGTGGCATTATGTAATCACTCAAAAGTGTCCAATTTTGGATTTTCAAATTAAGGATGTACAACCTGTAGTGCTGAGCAGCACCTTCAAACTGGCCATTTAAATTCTGAAATATAAGTCACAATTCTGGTTTTCCTGGGAAGTTTGTAAGTTGTTACTTTTTATTAAAAAACATGTTTTGTCTATATTGAATATATTAGTCTGCCTCATTTTGTACTGGCAAAGTGTGACGGTTAATGTTAATTGTCAACTTGATTGGATCAAGAAACACCTAGGAAATTAGCAAAGTATACTTCTGGGAGTATCCGTTATGGTGTTTCCAGAAATTATTGGTGTGTGGGACAGCAAACTGATAGGGCAGAATTGCCCTGATTATGGGTGGCATCATCCAATAGACTAGGGGCAGAGATGGATTAAAAACAGAAGAAGGAGGAAGCCCACTGGCACATGCTTCTCTGTCTTCTTCCTGGCCACCATGAGGTAAGAAGGTTTTTTCCCCCAACCCCTACTGCCAGGGTGTTCTGCCTCATCACAGGCATATAGCAAAGGAACCAGTTGAACGTGGACTGAAACCTCTGAAGCTGTGAGTCAAATAAACCTTTCCTCCTTTAAGTTATTTTTCTCAAGCGTTTTGTCACGATGATGAAAAGCTAACACACAAAGGTTCTCTTAGCAGTTTGACAATGTAACCTTTCCCTTTTGTCTCTGAAGAGAGGAAACAGGGCCAACTCAAGACAAAAAGTCAGGAGAGCATCTTGATTCTCTTACTCTTGCTTTTCTCTGCCTTTCTCCAGTCTCCCCCATTTCTTCTCTCCCAGGCCCCGGAGCCAGGTGCTGCTTCCCAGTTACCCAAAGCTCCTTGCCTTGGGGCTCTTCTGTACCCTCCTTGAGCATAGAGGCCATGCTTGCTCATTTTCAGGTGCCCGGTGCCATGGCTGTGCTGGCATGGAGTTGGGCCCTCATACTGTTGGCTGCTGAATTCCTGTGCCTCACTCCACCTCCCTGTGCAACACCTTCTCCCAAAGTTGGCATCAACATCTCATAAAACAGACACTGTCAACTCTTCCAGGCCATGTGAAGTCACAAATTCACATGGCTTTAAATGACTGCTCTTAGAACAGAGACATTTTAATTCAGTCAATTCCACTCAAATATCTCTCTTATTAGAGACTGCACAGGGAAAATAGCCAAGGGGCATGTGGCTTTTTATGGTGTTACCTCATATTACCACTGTAAGACTGGCTGGGCAAGGGGAGAATCTTTAGGGCTCCCTTCTGGTTGACCACACCCCACTGTTCCTCTTCTAGATGACTAAGGGTATCATCTCCCTTTCCCTGCTCTGCTCACTTGCTTCAGGTTTCTGAATTCTTTAGACTTTTAGGTCTGTTTATTGCTTCTCCCAGAGACTGTGAGCACCATGAAGACTGTGCTTTCTCTCGGTCTTTGTAGACATTTTATAAACCTCATGGGAAGAATCAAAGAATGCCCCTTTGCTTTTCCTTCCTTCTTTCCTCTTATTTTTTTCATCATTTGCCAATCACTGACTCTTGATTGCGTCTCCTAAAGACTCTAGACTATAGTTCCTAGTCTTCCTCTGCAAAGGCTCTTAAGCAATGTATGTTCTGTTCTAATCTGAATTCTTTTTGACCCGACAAGGGCTGAGAGGCCAAACCCACAAAAGGAAGCCCCATCCTCCCTCCTTACATCATCAGCTTCGAGGCTGTGGGAAAAAAGTGTCCTTTTTTTCCTAGAAGAAACCAAAACAAACCAGACAAATTGTTTTCCCTCTGGGCTCTGCACCAGACTGGCTTGGATTTCCAGTGTGGAATACAGCTTTCTAAAAAGGGAAGTGCTATCGAGGTGTATAGCTTTGGGGGCAGAGATGAAAGAAAAGGATTTTTCTGCTCCTTTGGAGAACTGGGAACTCCACCCTCACTGGTGAGACTACACTTCTCCTTGAACAGACTCATAACTCTTCCTGGGGGCAGAGTACGGTGTGTTTGTTGTTGTGGGTAAGGAGATGTGGAGGAGCTTGGCAGGGGTAGTGGGGGTGGGAACTGTAATACTGAAAAGCCTTCAGTTGGTTCCAAGAAGGGTTCTAAAGACCTTGTTGGCTTTTTTGAACAGCCATAATCTCTAAGATATTAATCATGATAAAACCAATATGGCCAAACCTTTATGCTTTTAAATTTGTCTTTTTAGATTACATAATTAGAATACCTATTAGCCTTTAACTTTAATTGTTTTTTTTTCTAACAAGTTGTGTTCATTCATTTTGTGTTATATCAAAATATCCAAGACTGAGTACTGAGAAAAGAGGTTAATTTAGTTCACAGTTCTGGAGGTCCAAGTTCATGGTGCTGTTGTCCTTCCACAAGTCCCCCTGATGACATCACAGCATGGCAGAGAAACAGAAAGGGAATCAGCTGTATGCAAAAGGGGCTAAGAAAGTAGGGTGATCTTGCTTTATTACAATTTGGTTTCTCTAGAAGTAACCCAGTTACTTGTGACTCAACCCACCCTTGAAAGATAGCATTAATCCATTTCCACCCCACGATCCAATTACCTGCCACTAGGCTCTACCTCTTAAAGCTTCCACCATATCAACATCTCCATCTGAGAGATCCAGTTTCTGGCACAGAAACCTTTGGGATACACATTGAAACCACATATGAACCATACCACAAGTCAACTCTGCACTTTCTCCATACAGAGTAACCTGGATGAGCTCCTACAATGCGGAAGATCCTCACTCTGTACCGGGGATAACATGTTGACTAATCCACATCCTCGCCTTCAGGATACTGAAGAGCAGCCAGCTCTTAGAACCACAGCAAGGTTAAGAGCCTGGTCAGCCAGGCTGTGTATTCAGTGTTACAATAACAGAAGGCAACACTCTGCACTGTGTTTGGAGTGGATAGAGCTGATTGTAAATTCTGGCAGATGTAACTTCTCTTGGGGAGATTATTAACTCCTGTGAAATGTCTCCAGCAAAATGCAGTTAAGAATTCCATCTCGGTCTGGTGTTGTGGGGACCAATGGACAACACAATGAATCAAGCAAAGTACCTACTGCAAAATGGGAAAACAAGAAATGGCAGCTATAGTTGTTAGTGTCTTGGTTACTAATCTCTTGGTCACCTAAGCATTATAAATCAACGAAACCATTTATCCTCATCTTTCTTAGTGTGCTGCTCAAATAGCATGATTGCTTATATAATCAACAGCCCTCAGATTTCAAAAAATCAGATCTGCATTAATATCTTTGCAGCTAATTCTAAATTAGAGAACCAGATGTTAGAAAGTTAAAATACCTCCTTTCCTTTGTGAAAGACTCATAAGAATATTCTGAATACCACACATTTTTAATTTGTCACTATCATAGAAAGGTTAATTTTATTTTCTTTGCCTTTAATTCTATGACATTGTTCTTATGGTCCTCTCCCTAGTGTCATTTTATAACACATTATATTTCTGCCTAGTGGATTGCTATAATGATATTAGCACATTTTCCAAGAGAGAACTGTGGTATTGTGCATCAAATGGACTAGTCACTCACTTTTGTTCATTCAGCTCTGGAAGTTCCCCAAGTCGTTTATTCATTCATCCATTCATGCAACAAATATTTGTGGAATTCCTCCCATGAAAAGCTTTATGCAAAAATGTTATAGTCACTTCAAAAATCAGTAAATAATTTTTTTTGCCTGCCTGCTGAGGGTGATGTACATAAAGGTAAGTGTAGGTGAAGCCAAGTGCTTAGGGGCCAGAGAAGGTCCTGGTCAAATGTCAATTCTCTCACTTTAATTATGTGACTCTGGGAAGTAGCTTAAGATGTCTGAGCTCCATCACTCTTATCTTCAATCTGTGGATCCTCCATCATTCATTCAACAAACATGTCCACTTTGTATTAGGAACATCACCCTGTTATTTACTCAAGTGCTCCTGTTAAATTCTTACCAGGTATGGTGGATCTCACCTGTGATCCCAGCCCTCAAGAGGCTGAGCCAGGAGCATTGCTATGAGTTTGAGGCTAGCCTCGGCTACATAGTGAGTTCAAGGACAGCCTGAACTACACAGGAAGACCTTGCCTAAAAAAAAAAAAAATCTCATCCCAACACTATTAGGCTTCTAGACAGTAAGTAGTTCCTCTACAAGAGTTGTGTTATCTTCCCCCTCACTTCTAATTTATATATTCGTTCAACAAACTTAGACTGCCTGATAAGGGCCAATCATGCTAGGGGGCACTGGGCTTAAAGGGAAAAAAAGGAATAAAGACTGCCCGTCACGCTTTTCAATCCAGTTTGGGACTGGCTTAATCTGGTTTCTGTCTCTATAACAGAATACCTGAGACTAGGTAAAATATAAACAAAAGGTTTATTTTGAATTACAGTTGGACAGTCCAAGATTGGTTGGTTGGTCACATCTGATAAGGGTCACATGCTGATTTAATTCATGGTGGGAACTGAAGGGTAAATGGGTGTGTGTGGGAGAGGAAAAGCCCAAAGGATAACCTTGCTTTGTAACAACCTGCTCTTGAGGTAATTAATCCAGTTCCTTGAAGGTAAGAATGCACCTGCTCCTGAAAAATGGCATTAATCTAGTCTCAAAGGCTGTGCACGCAGGATCCAAACACCTCTCAGGGGGCCCCACCTCCCAATACTGTGGCACTGAGGGACCAAATTTCAACAAAACATATTCATACCACAGTAGGGACACAACCCACCAACAAATAATTATTGAACATGATCATTGTAATGACCACTGTGTGCATGGGGTATTATTAGAAACAGAAGCAGAAACCTAACCCAGCCTCACCCAAGGGCATGGGATGGGGGGATAAGGAAGGTCACACCTGAGCTAAGTATTGTGGAGGAAGGACAGTTCCCTTCTCTGCCAAAGTACCATGCCAAAGGGATGGACAATACCTATGGGGAAACAAGTTTCACGTTCCTGACATGCCCAAGTGATCATAAAGAATGATTAAAATTTTGTAAAAAAAAAGCACAACATAGAGTGACACATGGTAAAGATGTGTTTCCAGATTATCTCTGAGTACTGAAAGGTCAATAAGAGTCCCAAAGACCTTTGTTTTTTTTTCAATAGCAGTGGCTCCCCAGGAAATTAATGATGACAAAATATAACCAATATGGACAAAACTCTGTTTTTAAATATGTCCTTACATATTATATAATGAAAATGCCAACCAGCTTATAACTTTTGAAAGTAGTTAACTCTTCTTTATACAGAGTAATCTAGATGATCCCAATTCCCATGGTGAAGACTTTTAAAAACATGTGAGAGTCTGGGCTCGTTTTTGTGGATGGCTGGTGCAGTCTTCTAACAATACTGAGATGGTGTTCTCATGCCTGGACTGCTTCTGACGCAGGCCACTCACTGCATCACTGATAAACACTCAGTGGTCACTCCAAGTAAGACGAGGGATGAGATTTGATCAATTTGCTGCAAGCCCCCATCCACCATAAGTGAAAAAGCAGGTGGACCATATAAAAAGAAATTTCTGTCAAAGCATTTGTGAGCTGAGTGAACCCAATTTCATTTGCAACTAGAGAAATGGAAGAGTAAATAGATTGTAGTGCTTATGCAGACAGCAAGAATTCTAGAGATATAAATTTATTCTCTACCACCTAGGGGAGCCAGAGAATCAGGAAAATCTTATACAAAACTGCCAGAGTTAAAAGCCAGGCTAAGGAAAAGCAGTATTTTAATTTGAACTTTTACAGTGGTAGGTGACAAAAAACCAAGCAATCAATGAAACAAAACAAAATGATACCAAAAAAGGGAATTTATTGATTCATATAACTTGGAAGTTTCAGAGTCCATCTAGTTTTGGCCCTGTCATATCCAGGGGCTCAGGACTTGTCTTTTTCTGTTCACCTCTCAATCAAGCTATGCTCTGAGTTGGCTTCCTTCTCAGGGGGACAAAATGAACTTGGAACTTCAGGGTGACATTACTATAACAGCCTGGAAGAGAAGATTAAGTGGGACTGACACAGCGATACCCCCTGATCTTATTGTGTAAGATTACCTGCCCATGCTGGTGGTGAGGCTCCGAAGCCTCACCCCAGGACCCCTGGATTGCTGCAAAATGGGCAGGAGTGGTGCCACAGAGACATTCTGGGCAGACAGAATAAAGCCTACAGATCTGGGGAAAGGGGACTGCCGTTTGTACAGCACCTGGGCACACTGCTAGACATCCTGTGTGTTTTCTCGAATAACCTCCTAAGGGCCCTGTGAGCTAAGTCCCTTTCAATATCATCTCCATTCTACACACGAGAGTAAGACCCTGCTGGATTAACTAATTTCCCTGAAGATCACCAGGCAAGTGGTGGAGCAAGTTTAAATATAGAAGCCTTTGCTTGATCTGAAAGGGAAGGAAAGTGAAGAGGAGGGGCAGGCAGTGGGTGAGTACAAGGCAGAGAGAACAAAGTCCCCTTAAGTAATTGCTTCTCTTTCTTTAGGTAGAACTTAAACCACCAACTCTAAATCCTGGAGAATGCACCAACATTTTTTTCCATTTGAGGCAGAGATTAAAAACTGGTGCTGGGCACTTGATGGAAATGGGATCGGGTGAGGCTTGAGGAGTTTGGGTGGGACAGTTCTCATGCCCGATTTCACACACAGCAGACATTAACCCATCTCTTGGAAGGTCCCAGAGGGATCTAGAGGCTGCTGTCAGATGATGAGTGCAATCTCAAGAGGTCCTTCTATCCATGTGGCCTTCAGCCTTCACACTCACTCTCCCTGTTAATCAAGAGAAAGCTGCTAAAACTTGTCAGAGGGGCTGGCTGAGTCAGACGGGGGAAAGGTGGTGCCTGCAGAGATGAATCTGGAAGCTGGATGGGTCAAAGAAAGGGGACTGATTGGGCACAAAGGGGATTAACTGTACTTAAGAGTATTTGATCATAAACCATGAACAAAAGGTCTCTGGAAAGCAAGGGTTTGTAATATGAAAAGTTAGTTTCTCCTTGAACAGAGGTGAGTGTTCAAGAGTCCACAAGGGAGTAGGAAATGAGATAAATTCTGAGCCTACGTGACCTGGAGACAGATGAAAGCTAAAGGCAGAGGAACCCTGGCATTGCTCTTCAAAATGTAATCAGGCCGTGACTTGACTCTAGCTATTGTAGGATCATAGCCCAAGTGCTACAGTAATTGGTTTTATGCTATTTGTATTCCTCAGCTTTCTTGTGATTTTACCTAAAAGTTTTCAAAGACTATCTTCTGTTTTGGTTGTGCTAAAGAAAAAAACAGAGTGCAAAGAAGAAGAAAGGAAGATCTCTGTGACCTGCGCAGAGTTGATGGTATTTGGATGGTGCCACACATTCCTAGTTGTGTCCTGCCATAGCCACCTCATGGAGTTTCTACAGAAAACACAGCCAGGCAAAAGAACTCCACATCTCTTATGCTTTTCCTTCAAACTGCAACATGGAAATCTGGTGTTGTAGTGGACAGCACACTTCTGCCCAGGCTGGAAGAAAGGCCCGAGGGCAGTCTGGGCGCTCCCCTCCATCCACCCTCATTTACCACTCGATCCTTCATGCATTCAACAGTCACTGAGTATCCACTGACTGTCCACTAAGTGCCAGGCATTGTTCTAGGAACTCAGTGCTAGGATATCCAGCGCTGCCTGGACACAATCCTTGCCCTTATGAAGCTTTTGTTCTAATCAAGAGACAGAAAAAGAATGAAAAAAGGGACAGCATGTAGTAAGCACTATGAAGAACCTAAAGCGGAGTAAGAAGGGACAGGAGGGACAGGGGATTAGATGTGTGTATGTGTGTGTGTGTGAGTGTGTGTGTGTCCTACTTTAAATAGGAAGGTAACAAATGAATAGAGACCTGAAGTAGGGAAAGGAAGTCTGAGCAGAGGACTGGAAAAATATGCAAAGGCCCTGTGGTGGGAGCACAGTTGGCACATCCCCCCAACTATCAAACCTCAACCTCTTCTGAATGAAGAGGCAAGGGTGAGAGTGATAGGAGAGTAGCAGCAGCATCTGCACCCTGAAGGGCCACAGTACGATCTTTTATTTGTCTCTGATTGAAATACAAAACCATTAGAGAGTTTTGAGCAGATGAGTGACATAATTGTGATTCTTCAAGGGTCCCTTTAGGTATGGCATGAAGTCTACAGCAGTGCTGTCTAACAGAAATAAAATGTGAGCCACAGATGTGAGTCATATATATACCATTTAAAAAGCTCTCCTAGCTGAAAGTGTAAATAAGGATTAAAATGATTAAAAAACAAAAGAATAAAAACCTTTCCTGCAGTCACATTAAAAGGAAAAAAAAGGTGAAAATAATTTTAATGTATTTGGTTTAATCTAACATGTCTAAATTGTTCAATATATTATTGAGATAGTTTATATATCTTTTTAATGTATGAAAGGCTTGAAATATGGTATGCATTTTAGTCTTATGGCACATCTTAGTTTAGAATAGTCACATTTCAAGCATTGGCTTACCAGATGGCATTGCACAGGTCTATGCTCTAAGGGCGCATGTGGAAAGGGCCACCAGGAATATTCTTGCAGGAAGCACCTCGCATGGTCCAAATCAGAATGGTGAGGAAAGTCTAGGCTAAGGGCAGAAGCACTCCAAGAATGAGTCATCCAGAGAGGTAACAGCTGCTGCTGAAGTCTGGGGTAGAACTCATTGGCTCACTTAACCCTGCTTCCTAGAGGGTTACAGTAGGACTCTTGGAAACAACTCTAGGCTTGACATGTGACAGATACAATAGAAGAACAGCATCCAAGAGGACCTCCTGCTTCTGTCTGTAATCCTTTTCTCATCATACCCTACCATCCAGGGACTCGAGCACTTTATCCCCAGATCATTCTGTAGGACTTGACCATCCTTATCAGCAGCCTTCCACATGGTGCACCCTGGGTGGGAAGCAGGGGAAGCCCTAACTTACCCTAGAGGCAGTGTTTCCTCATTTCTGTTCTTGGCTTAACTGTAGTGCATTTGGTGACAGGGTACTATTATCTGTTACTCTCCAGAGGAAGGGTTAGAAGAGAATCCTGGGTGCCTCTTCTAGGGCTCCATTAGGACTCTCATGGGCTTTGCCTTTATGTATTCTTTCCTCTATTAAAAAAAAAATATATCTTTCTAATGGTTTAGTATAAAAGGAAAAATATTAATATATTTGAAAATTTTCCTCAATGTTTAAGTCCCCCCTCCGCCACTGCCAATTTCAAAGAATATAAAAGTGTCATGAGCTCCTAAAAGTATTCTGAGCCCCAGGCGCTATGCCTTTTGGGCCTGAGAGAATTTAATCCTGATCCCTTCACACAATAACCATCCTGATCCTTTCTGTGCTTCCCCCTCCTTTCTACCTGAATAATCAGTAAGGGTGGGGGGCATTTGAGCCTGCTCCAAAGCCTTTAAGAATGCCTCTTAGATGTGGCTCCCCAGGCCTCTAAGCTGGATCAAGACGAGCCTTAATTGTTATACTCAGAGTTACATTCTACAACAGGTTGAGAGATCATCAATAAAATAAATCTACTTCAGTGCCCAACTAAGTCTGCCTGCCTAAGTATGAACCTAGCCCAAATAATACAATGCTAGGATATAAAATAACCCCAACTTTGCATCAGGATATAAAATTCTAACAATATTGACCCTTTTGTGTTTTCCCATAAAGAAGTTGAGTTGAAGAGATACAGAGATAATGTAGTTTAAAAAAATTTTCCGCTATTCTATGCAATCTGTACATAGCAGTCTCAAGTGTCTGGCGGGGTCTAGATTCTTTATTGAATTGCCTGGCCTAAGCTACCTTTCCTTCAACTGATATAACTCTTTCAATACCTTTTGTGGTCATGGGGAGGTTCATCTGTCATTTCATTCACTTCTCAGGCACACGGAGAGGGTCCGGAGCACTTCCCTTTAAACTTGTGCATGGCCATGTGGCCTACTTTGGTCAGAAGAATATGAGTAGAAGCGTCATGTGTTATCTCTTGGTGAAAGTCTTCAAGAGTGCGATCTACCATATTTTCTTTCCTGTGTTGCACATGGTGGAGGCAGAAACCTGTGTCTCTGAGGACAGCAGAGCAGAGCTTCCTGCTGGCTTTAGATTAACAAGTATCACAGGCAAATTAAGTCTACTTGTCTTTCTTTTTTTCCCCTTCCTTTTCTCCTTCCTTTCTTCATCTCTCTTTTCTTTTTCCCTTCCCTTCTTTTTTCTTTCTCCCTCTTTCTCTCACTTTCTTTCTTTCTTTCTAGGGTAATTTGACAACAAAGCATAGTCTAGCCTAGACTGCTTCCATAATTGCATTTCTGTGTGTCCAAGTGTTTTCTCTTTTTGGCTATACTGGGGATTAAATCCAAGGCCTCCACACTGGCCTCTAGTCTTTTTAAATTTTCTCTATTGGGACAGAGTCTGGCTAAATTGCTAGAGGCAGAGCTTGAATTTGTGATCCTCTTGCTTTAGGCTCCCAGGGTGCTGGGATTACAGGTGGGTGCTACTTTGCTTAGCTCCAGGTCTTTTACATGTTTCACTTTTCTACAGTTCTTGCGGGGGGAGTCCAAAATAAAATAAAAATGTAATAGCATGAGTTGGGTTGTAATAGTGTTTACCTGTATTTAGTGCCCTGCTTGTTACAACCTATGAAAGGATGTAATCTCTGCTATGGTTTAAATGTATGTGCTACAAGTTCCTGTATTGGAAATTTAACTTGAAACTCATATTTCAATGGCATTTTGAGATTAGGACTAGATGAAGTCATGAGGGTGGAGGCAAAACCATTAACAGAGTTTAACAGTAGAAAACCCAAACACACTTTATTAATCTGCTATGTGCACAGGAGCCGTATAAAATATGAAAACTCAAAGAAGGGCCAAATGATTGAAGCTTTACTCTTTTGGGGCAATTTTAGAGGGGTGGCAAATGATTTCTAGGGGGAATGAGTAGTCCTGAAGAACACACAATTGCCTGGGGAAGGTTTTCTGGGCTCTGGGTTTGGTGTCTGATTTTCAGTCCCTTCCTCTGTGCTATGCGTTTAATCTTCTCTGGATAATGACATTTCAGTAAGAATATTTGAAGGCACTTGTGTTCTCTTTGGTCGATCTTGTCTCTAGGCAGGTAAGGAAAAGATTCTCTCAGTCTAAAGCAGCATATTTGGGGGTATCACTTTCTGAGCCCCAACATCCCTTTAACAGGATTCAATCTGTGCATCAATTTCCGTATCAATAGGTTCCCAAACCAAAGCAGCATTACATCCAGCCAATATTCTGTATTATTTTTCTGCAAACAGCCCTTAGTAGAATGTAATGTCTTTTTTAAAAAAGTTCATCCCAAAGTAACCTTGATTAACATGATTAAATTGATTATGGTTACTGTTTTGCTCTTTTTTTTTTTTTGTGGAACCATTTAGATGACAGATTAGATAATTCAGTGAAAAATCTAGATATCGAACCTGTTCCTTCTCAGATTATGGTCTTTCGGCCACCTGCAGCATTGGTGTTACCTGGTAACTTGCTAGAAAGGAAAATGTCAGCCCCAGCATGGGCCCACTGAGTCAGAATCTGCACTTTAGCACCCTCCTCAGAGGTTCTCCCACATTAAAGGTGAAGGGCATCTGGGTTTCTAAGCAGCTTCCCTCTGCAGGAACATGCACATCTCAACCTGCCTTGTGTGGGATTCTATGCTGTGCCTGTTGTTTCTCTCCATGTCAGGTTGGAAATCCCTGGAAGGCAGGGACTGGGCAGTATGTATGGCTCTGGCTCTCTCCCAGTGTTGTCAGGCACCATGACAAGAAGTAGAAGCCCTGGTTTTCAGTCCTGTTCAGATTTTAGGAGCTGCAGGTGAGAGACTCCCCAACCTTTCCACAGGGCCCTTCCACTTTACCTGCTCAACAGCTAAAGATGGTGGTGGCATCCATAGAGTCTTTTTATGGCTTCCTCTTCAGGAGGAGGTATGTGATGGAAGGGAGGAGATTTAACCAGGTCCAGAGGGGATGTTGTCACCCCAAGCGATCAGCCCCAAGAGTGAACCAAGGCAGATGGAAACACAGCAGCCTCTGCACAGTCACCCTAGGAAGTAGTGGTGGTTCTGCTCCCATTTTTACAGAGAAGGCAATGGCTCAGTGACTTGCCCAAGCTCCTAGGAATTCACAGGCTTCTTCATGTCAGCATTTTAGATAATACAGAGTCCAATATGCTTGGCCTCAGGCTGCTGGAAGGCAAGGGACAACCAGAGACTGAAACCATCAACAGCTCACTAAAGATGCTCCCAAGGCTTTTCCAGAAATGTCCAGCTTTGCCCAAAGTCCTTCTCAGCATAAAAAGCAAGCTGATATCATCAGAGACCAGCATGCTCTGCAGACCTCCTCTGAAGCTCCAGCCACAGATGGAGCTGGAAGCGGGGACAGGCTGCTGGAGCCTGGGCAGCTTCCAGGGCTCAGGATCATCCAAGAGGCCATGGAAATCAGGGCACTGCTGTAACCCTCACTGAAAGGGCCCATGCTCCAGAGGGCTGCCTTCCCCGAGGGCCCCACTCTCGAAGGGCTCCTGCAGACAGCTATGAACAGGGAGTGGTATAGAGTTTGCAAAGAGATAAGGAAGGAGTAAGGGAGAGCTCTACCTAGTGTGGAAGTCATATCTGGCTAAGACAAACAGTATGTCTGTTCTGCATGTGTGGCTCAGGGGTAGGAGGAGAGTTGTATTTATCTGTTTTTCTTTCTCTTCTTTAAAAGACACAGTCTTGCAATATGACCAGGTTGTCTCAAATTCGTGGGCTCAGGTGATCCTCCTGTTAGCAGTTGGTGGGGTGCCCAGTGGTCCTTTCCAGTCTCTTGTCCTGGTCAAAGAATTGGATGGACAACTGAAGAATGCAAAAGTTTAACATTTATTAAAGGTAAAAGAAGAAAAATAAGTGAAAAAAAAGTGCTCCAAAAAGAAAAAAGTACTCTAAAGAGTGAAAACATGCCCTGCATGCAGAGGAGGCCACTGCAAAAACAAGACAGTGGCCATGAGGTCAATGGTCAATGTTTTTTATATCCTTCTTCTGACATCAGATCCAAGGTGTCCCACACAGGACTGCAAAGCTGCTCTGCACATGCATCCTGGCTGTGACTGACAGGTTTCCATGACTGATAGGTCATACCCAATTTTCCAGCCACTCTGTCGTGCTCTAATCTCCCCCTCATTCCAGCTTCAGTCCCACAAGCTGCTGGAACCATATTCATATGTGAGCCACTGTACCTGCTTGGTGTTTTACCTTTTTTTTTTTTTTTAGTGCTACTGTGGATTGAACCCAGGGTCTTCACATTGAAGTATATCCTCTTTTCTTTTTTTTAAAAATTTTGATACAAGGCCTCATTAAGTCACTAAATTGTCTATTTGAACTTGCAATTGTCCTGCCTCAGGCTCCCAGAGTACTGGGATCACAGAGGCATGCACCACCATGCCCAGTGGTATTTTTATTTTCTTTCTTTCTTTTTCTTTTTTTGGTGGTAGGAATTGAACTAGGGCCTCAAGTATACTAAGCATGTACTCTACTACTGAGTTATACCCCAACTCTGATCTTTCTTTCTTCCTTTCTTTCTTACAGTGCTGGGAATTGAACCTGGGGGTTCACACATGGTAGGCAAGCATTCAACTCCTGAATTAAACCCCCAGCTCTCTGGTAATTTTCAATACAGAAAAGGCTGAGAGACTTGGATTAGAGGGAAGGGCCTCAAAGCAAAGGCCAGGCAGCTCACTATCAAAGATGTGACTCTGCAGCAATAATGCTCTGACTTTCTACAAGAAGTCTGTCAACATGGATTCTTAGCCTGGTGCTGCAGTTATGCTCTTCTATTAGCCGATCATTGTGAATGACTGATTATTAATTGGCAAAAGAATTCTCCCTCTGATCGCTACTGCCTCTTTCAGAGATCAGTATTTTTTTTCATTTTCATTTTTTGTCTTTAGTTCAGCTGGTTCAGCGCTTCCTTCTTGTTCTTCTTCATCTCCTTCACTGCTTCTTGGTGGGTGCTGCTGTCAGTAGAACTTCCAGCGATGCCCACATTCATTGCATAGGACAAAGGTAGTCATGGGCTCATCAGCACTGAGTGTTTGTACCTGGTTGTAGGTACAGTTCTTCTTCTTGCACTTGCCACACTGGAGGAGGTCGGTGTTGGTGCCACTGGTCTTGGCCATCTGGTGCTCACGGATGGCCTCCTGGGTCATGGCATTCCTCAACTCCCTCAGCTCGTCACTGGCCATTTCCTCTGCCATCATCTTGGCGATGAGCTCTGTGGAAATGGCCCCACTGAGAACATTCCGCCTAAGGCCAGGGTTCTTGGAGTCCTTGAGGTTGCTGATACGGCTGCGCACCCGGTTCCGGTACTTCATGTCTGTGCTCTTGAGCTCCTGGTAGATATGATCTTCAATTTCTGATGCCATCTTGTCACAGTTGACTCCATAGTTCTTGTAATCATCTTCTGCCTTCAGGGCCACTGACAGCATTTCCACACACTTGTCCCGGACAGAGTCCCCTGTGAGATAGCAGGGAGACAGGAGGCAGATGGAGGGGGCAAATATCAAGGGACTTCTGGGTGTTCTGGGGGTCTTCACTTTGTTTGATCTTTTCATCAATGGCCTTTTTAGAGAGGAGGTGATGGAAGACTTGGAGTTCACAGAGTCTCTCTTGTTCTTGGGTTCTTCCTTTCCTTTCCTCCTGGGTGAAGAAAGGCCTGCTTCTGGCTTCCAATCTGAACAATCAAGCACTTTCTCCTTCTTCTTTCCTTTTTCTCTTTTTTCTCCTTTTTTTCCTTTGGGAGATCCCGGGGAATCTAACAGCTGCTTCCAGTTTTTGATGAGAATTTTGGCCAAGGCCACCACTTCCTTATCTGAGCAGTGCTTGCGAATGCCATTAACAGCAACCCCAATCCTGGTTGTCTGTAGCAGCTGAATGGACATCTGATAGCTGTCCAGCTTCTTCAGAAGGTCCAGGGCCCCTTCCATGTTCCTCTTGGCCACCATCTTCTCCAGCTTTTTGGTGATTTTTAGCAGCTCCTCTTCCTGATCCATGTTGGCCTGTGATACCCAACAGAGCAAGTGATGCAGGGGAGCAGCCAGGCTTCAGTGCAGCAAATGCCAATGTGGAGGGTGTGCCAACTCAATGCTGTCTTAAGAGAGAAGCAAACAAAGAACAGCATAAGGAGTTAAGTGCGCAGCCAAGACCTTTTATAGAACTAGTTCAAATTATTCAGTTTTTTCCAAATTAGTAAGGTTATATTTTGGGGATTTATTGGAGAGATGCTGGACAATAAAGCTACAGAGCACAACACAGAGTCAACACATACTCTCCCCTAGTCATAGGGTGGGCAAGGACAGAGCCACCTTCACAGAACTCACCTAATTCTTAACACATTAATGTCTCGCTACCTGTGTAGTGCTGTCATCAGCAGTATAACCTAAACAACTACAGGGAAAATTGTGGAGGGCCACAGTACAAAGGCAGTTTTTAAAGATTTTTTTTTTTGGTACCAAGGATTGAACTCAGGACCTTGCACTTGTGAGGCAGGTGGCGGAACCACTGAGCTAAATCCCCAGCCCCAAAGATCTTATTTTCTATGAGTATTTCATAGTCAGATAATTTTCATAAGACAAAGCACTGAGCTTTGAATGCCCCAACTGAATAAAATTTTCAGAAATGGGAACTGAGTACATTTAAAGTGTATTTCTATTGTTTTTTTCCCCCTTCTGATTCAAGACCTACAATAATAACTGAGCTTTTGACTTGTTCAGGGCTTTTGAACTTACAAATTAATGATCCAGTCCTAGCTGAAATGGTAATGTCCAGGTACTTCATTTAAATAAAAGTACAAATCTAGTTAAAAAAAGAATCTTAGATTGTGGATGTGATTGACATTCATTTGTGCCCTAAGGCATAAATCTGAGAGTGACAGAAGGGAGAACCTAAAGAGGCACAGTGTGGGACAGCTTAAATGGAGCAGGTCACGCATTTGACTTCCAAACTGCACGTACCTGTCATCACCGAGAAAATTATAAGAACTTGAAACTATCTATTAGAAAAACTATTTCTGATGTTATATAAACAAATTCAACAGGTATTTAAAAGCATCTGCTGAGTGTTAGGCACTGTGCAGGTATAGTGGCAAATTAGAGTACTGAAACAGAATTATTATAGTGTGTGACAGATGCTATGAGTATGCCAGATATATGTACAAGGTATGTGTACCCTGGGCTGGGGAGAGGACAAGGCAATCTGTTAAGATACGGGGAGAGAACTCTTTGTGCTTATTTTTATTTTATGTTTTTTCTATCTTTGTGTGGTTTTTAGATAGACATAATTCACATAGCCACACACATGTGACATATAGCTAGATACAGGGACATCTAACTGTTCAGAGAGCCCTACTGAAGGAGAACAGAAACAGGAATTCAGCAGTCCTCCCTTATTGTTGGTTTTCTTTCTGCAGTTTCAGTCACCTTGGTCAACAGTGGTCCCAAAATATTAAATGGAAAATTTGAGAAATAATTTACAAGTTTTAAATTGCATGCCATTTTGAATAGCGTGATAAAATCTTCATTGTCCTCCTCTGTCTTGCCTGGGACAGGAATTACCCTTTGTCCAGTGTATCAACATTGTATAAGCTACCCTCATACCCCTTACGTCATTTAGTGGCTGTCTCAGATATCACATCAACTGTAGCAGTGCTGCAGTGCTTGTGTTCAAGTAACCCTTATTTTACTTAACAATGGCCCCAAAGCATTCGAGTAGTGATACTGACAATTTTCCTACAGTATATCACTATAATTGGTACATTTTACTATTATTGTTCTTAATCTCTTATTGTCTAATTTATAAACTAATTTATAAACTTTTTCATAGATATGTATGTATAAAGAAAAAGCATAGTTTATATAGGGTTTTAAACTATCCATGGTTTCAGGTATCTCCTGAGGGTTTTGACTGTATCCCCCGTGGTCTGGGGGTGTGATATGTAACTTGACTTGAGGTGTGGAGGACTTGGATGTCTTCCTGAATGAGCAATATTGAATTTGAATCTCACAGGAAGGCTAGGATTTTGCCAGGAAGAAAAATGGGGGGGGGCTCAAATTAAAAGTGAAACATTTCACTATTTTCTTACATAGGTTAATGAATATCACACTTATAAAATGTGGGTGACCCAACAGAGTTCTATATCCACTGGGAAACATGTGAGGGAAGAGAGGCAGGGAGGATGGTGGAAAGCTGAAGAGCTTAGGATGTCAAGCGTAAGAATACATTTTACCTTACAAGGTGAAGGAAAGGTGGGAGGAAAAAGAACATGGTGGTTTTATGGCTACACCGGACAAATCTGTGGGGTTTCTACTGGTTGTGATGCTAAAAGTGGGTCTCTCTCTGTTAGAGGAACAGAGAAGAATTAACACCCTCTTCACTTAGCAAACGTTATGGTTTATAGCTAAAATGACGCCCAAAGCCTCCTGTGCTCATAGGTGATGCTTTGGGGAGGTGACTGGATCATGGGGGTATGATACTCACCAGTGGATTAATCTGCTGATGAGTTCATAGCTAAAGGTGATACTGGGAGGTGGGAGGTGGAACCTGGTCAGCGGATGTGGGTCACTGAGGGATGTGGCCTGGAAGGGTACATCTCCCTCCCTCCTCCCTTGATCCCTCTCTCTGCTTCCCACTACCATGCCATGAACTCTTTCTCCTCTGCCAGGCCCCTTTGCCATGTCACCCTGCCTTGGAGCCAGCCGACTATAGACTGAAACCTCTATAAACTGCGAGCCAAAATAAACTTCTCCTTTAATTTGTGGGTATCTGGTATCCTGTCCCAGTGATGAGACAGTAGGACAGGAAGAATAGCCTTCATATTTGTAACAACTGGGACATAATGAATCCTCCTGAAGTTTCTAACCAAATCCATACTATTGGTTAGCACGATATTGATTTCTGACACATGGTTAGTGAAGTGTTATCTTTGAATTTGCTCTCTTTTCTATTCTAAGTAAGATTTTATCCTATTTCTAGATACCTGTCTATACTTACAAATGACCCAATCAACAAATTAAATGCTCTCTTGAACAATCTGTTGTCTTTGACATGGTTGACATTTTTGGACTAGTCATGGGCCTCAGTTGCAAGGAACAGAAACAACTTTGTCTGATTTAAGGAGAAAAGGAAGAGAAAGATTAGATGGCTCAAATAATCTAGGGATGGTGTGGTAGACATGAGAGATGGTTTACAAAACCAGGATTGGAGGCCACAAACCCAAGGATAAGTCTTCAAATGATGCTGGAGTTGTATCTAGGGAATCTGTTGTCACCCTGGGTGTTGCTGCTTACACTGCTGATGGCATCTGTGAATGCTGCCACTATTCATTAAAGAATGTATCCTGCAGCATCCCTGACTCGTTATGCAGAGCTCGGGGTACTTTGCTAATTGGCAAAGGCTAGATTATGTCTCCCATTTCCTAGGGGCAAGAGAGGCTGGGAAAGTAAACAGGATCTGCCTAATAAGATGAGGAATTCCCCAGTGCAGCAAAGGGCCTCAGATGGTAGACATCTAGAGTGTCACAAAAGAAAACTAAATGTGTCCTTTTCTGTCTATTTTTGACACATTTCCCTACTACTTCCTTGACACTGCCTGGTCTGGCTCTCCTCCTGTCTCTGATTTCTTCGCTAGTAGCATCTCTCCCTCATGAATCTAGCCCTTGTGATATCACAGAACAACGTTTGGTTTTTATCCTTGATTCCTGGCACTGAGCTTTAAAACCCTTGGAATTTCCTGATAAGAGACTTTTCTGTTCTAAGAGGCGACTGTTGGGGGGCCCCAGATAATTTCAGGATGAGGGATGGTCATCAGTTGTTGAGGTGGTGTCAGGAAAAATACCAAGTATTTGGTGTCAAGAAGAAAAAACCTAACAGTCCCCAAAATGTTGCCAAGTTGGCCTTCTGCCATCTGCCACTCTCTCTCTTTTCCTGACTCCCATGATTTCCTTCCCCACCATTCTGTGGATCATTTCAAATCTGTATTTCAGTGGCCGACTCTTCTCTGAGCTTGTCCTTCTATCCACTTGCTTACTGAAAATTTCTACTCAGATGGCCCACCCTCATTTAAAATGCATTTGTCTAACACAGTAAACCAGAATCTTTTAAATTAGCGAGTTCTTCTCCTTCACTTTTTAACCATAGTGATTACCCACTCAGATTCCAAACTTTAGAATTATTTTTAATTTCTTCTGGTTAATCTTAAATCTCTTTGGATTTGTATCTACCTTTGTTTCTAATTCCATAGCCACTACTTTAGTTCAGCTCCTTATTGACTTATGCCTGGACTACTGCAATATTTTTCAGACTATTCTGTTTAGACTCCCTCTTGTGTACTCTAGATTCTTCCTTAAACTCTTCTTAATGGGTTACTTAGATGAGTGTCATTCTCTCAACACCAATGGTTCCCTACTCCCCATATGCATTAGTTGGCTTTCCATTACTGTTACATATATCTGAGATAACTACCTTATAAAGGTAGTTGACTCAGTTTGGTAGCTTCCAGTGCATGATCAATTTTTTCCACCGCTTTTGTGCCTCTGTTGAGAAAGCATATTATGGCAGCACATAGTAGAATAAGACTGCTTACTTTACGGCAGGAAGTAAAAAGAGAAAAGATTGGGGTCCCACAGTTCCCTTCAAGGGTAACACCCCCAATGATCTAAAGACATCTCACTAGGCCCAGCCTCTTAAAGGTCCCACTACATTTCAATAGACCCATGGTCGGTGGGCCAAGCTTTTCACATATGGGCTTTTGGAGAACATTCTAGATCCAAACCACGGCACTAGAGGAGAAAGTAAACTTTGTAAGCCTGCCACTCAAGGCCTCAAAAGTCTTGCCTCAGCTTCCTTACTTGTTCTAACATCACACAGTCTAAGGCAATGTGGCAAACCTTTTAGAGCTTTAAATGACAACAAACAACTGGTGAGGCATACATGCCATAGGTTCGCCACCACTGGTCTAAGGTTTACTTCAGACATTTAAACAAAAAGTTGTTATTCTGTGGGGACAGATGAAAGAATAGGTTGATTCCAATCATTCAAAGGCCCTTTAAATTCTACACCTGCAGTGTTTCTCCTTGCAATCTCTTCTCTTCTATCACCACTTTCCTCTTTTAGTTCCTCTCTATCCCTTACTGGCCCTCAGGTCCTTCAGTAAATCATAGCAGCTTCCCTGAAGAGACACATAACTTACATCTCAAGATTTGAAGTTTCCTTCTTTCTTATGTCCCCTCTACAAACAGATGTCAAAGCAGAGAATACAAAACAGGATTTGTCTACTGTTGCTTGAGAACCAAAAATCATGACAATTTAAACAAGATACTCCAACAGCTGCTAGACTTAATGTTAGTAAAATGCTATTTCTGAAGATTATATTATTTGTATAAGACTATTATGCCACAACTATTTTATTATTATTGAAGTTGAGAAATTATGAGGAAAATACACTTTTAGGGGAAAAAGACAACATATATTTTGGCTCTCACTTTTTCAATTAAAATAAATGATGCCTGTATATCTGAGTCTAACAGCTCTCTTGTTGATGAGCAAGAAGTGCTGAGGGCCCTGTCGCCTCCTCCTCCTCCGTTGACCTAATTGGCTGCACATTCTCTTCTCTGGCTGGGACTTGGATCTTTTCCAGGGACAGTGCCCTACTCCTGGGCTTGCTATTTTCATTTCCAGTTTTCCTATCTTCTCACCCCTAATATCATTCTTATGTGCTAGCAATTCTTTTCCTGACATGGTTAATTGTAGCCACACTGGTCTATTTGCCATCCTGCATGCCTCTCCCTTACTTCACTAACTTTTATCTCCTTCATTCTCCCTGTTTTCCATTTCTGCCAGTTTTGAGGCTTCCCTCATTTCAGGAACTGTTCAAATTCCACCTTCTCCCTGAAACCATTCTTGATGATCCAAACCACAGTTTTCTTTCTCTCATGAACATTCTTAACTGTTCAATTCATCTAGACTTCTAATTTCATTGTAGTGTTCCATATTTATTTGTGTGGTTACTGGGTAAACAGTAAAGAGCTGTACAAACGTAAGGAGACATTCTTTGTTTTTTTATCTTCTCAAATATTTTGTGAGTTACTGAAGGTCAGAGGCTAAATTTTCAACTTTGTTTTATGCCCACGAATGTAGCACAGCATCTCTTCAGAGAGCAAATAGTTTCAGGTTGTGCTATAGTTTGGATCTTGAGGCCCATGTGCCAAAGGCTTAGTCCCAAACCTGGTGTTACTGGAAGGCAGCACAATTTTTAGGAGATGTGGCCTAGTGAAAGTTTTAGGTAACTGGTGTTCTTGAAGGGGGATATGGGACAGTGTTCTCTTTCTTTTGCTTCCTGGTGGCTTTGAGGTCAAAGATTTGCTCTGCTACATGATCCAAAGCCATGCACCAATTGGTCATGGACTGACATCTCCAAAATAAGGCCTTTGTAAGTGGATTATCTCAGGTATTTTTTTTTTTTAAATAATAAAGTAAAGCTGACTAAGGCAGGTTGGGAGTGTAGAGGGAGTACAAGGTGGTTGGCAGGACTGTGTTCACCAGTATCCAGCTCTCCTCTATTTTGGGCTACAGAGGGCAGCAGTTTCCCATTCTTCAGTGAAACATGAAGTGACACTTTCACAGGTAGCTTTTGATTGCTGGTGCTTGGTTCTCCAGTGCATCCCTCCCATGCAATAATAATTATGGAAGACTTGTGTTGAGATGGCAGCCAGCCTGGTCACTAATAGGGAACAGCTGAGCTGGAATGTCTCCCAGCCCAGCAGCAGACTTGGCATGGCTAAGAACCATTTTATTATGTTAAGCCATGGAAACCTTTGGGTTTTTACCATAGTATGACTTTGCCTATCTAATGGATTCTTATTATTTTATTTATTTATTTATTTTTGGTACCAGAGACTGAACTCAGGACCTTGCACTTGCGAGGCAGGTGTGGTGCCACTGAGCTAAATCCCCAGCCCTGATTCTTATTACTTTAAATCTCTAAAACTGGCCCTTTTCGGGTTTTGACCTGAGGATGCCTTTACATTGTGGACTCTGAGGACTCGAAAGATGTTTTGCTTATAGGGGCTATATCTATAAATACTTATTGCATTAGAAATAAAACAGAGATTTAAGCATATTTACCAACTCATTTAAAATTAAAAATAACAAACCCATCACATATTAATGCATTCTATTTTTATGAGAAATAGACTTTCCAAAGGGAAAACATTAATGAGAAAAGCATCATTTTTCATATTTTTGTAAATCCTTTTACCATCTGGTTTAATAGAAGAAAGGTGGATTCTGATAGCTGGTTTTTTTTTACTTAATCTAATGGGATATGTTATTCTGGATGAAGTAAATGAAGAAAATCCATAGATATACAGTGGTAAAGGGGAGTTAAAATATTTTAAAAATCTTTCCCATGTAGCTGTGGATATTCTTTGATATCACACTAAAACTTGAGATAGCTGGGAGTTTCTGAAAGGCTGCTGCAATACGGAATCTGAGTATTAAATATATTCAGATATATATAATATAGATACATATAATAAAATAAATATAATATTAGTTATATTAAATCCATTGGTCTATCTCATACTTGGAACGGAAACTTTGCCCATGCGTGATTCTGTAACGTCATTCCTAGGTCGTTTGGAAAATATTATTTTACTGAAATTTGCAGCTCTTCCAAGTATTGATGCATTTCATTATATGGCACAAAAAATCACATTTGTTAATACCACCATTAACAACAACATCATCATCAATAAAAGTTTGAGGATTGTGAAGCTGGTGAGCTCACAGGAGCAGACACAAGATTTTTAAACATGAAAGTTTGAATTTTATCATTGGCAACAAATTGTACCAGCTGTTTTCTTTCAAGTAATAATCTAACTTTGCCTATTTTTAAGAACATGTTTGCCCATCACCTAAACCTGAATAACTGGAGCTTTCTGGGTTTTCTACCAATTAATCATAGTATTTGTTGAAATAAACAGCTGGTTCAGCTTCTAACTCAAGTAAGGGCTCAAATGCTTATATATACTATGATATGCCAAGGTATTTTTATGCTTACTCCTCACTCTGTCACAAACTATAAAAAAGATATGTATTCAAGGGTGCAATTTAATAAAACTAGTAATTTTTACTGCTTCATCAAGGACTCCTTTAAGTGAGCCTGGCTCTCACCCACCCTGCATGCAAGGTTTGGTGTCACTACCTGGATTGGTGCTATGAAGAGAGGTAGCATTTTTATTCTTGTTGCCTCTGTTCCATTGGTGGGAATTCCACATGAAGGATAAAAGGAAATAACATTTTAGTATTGCTATCATTTTGTCCTTGCAAATCTAGACTGTGAAAGTCTCAGAGACCCCCTAAGAGAATCATAGTCCTTAGGTAAACTATGTAGCCTCCCTAGAACAGGAATGATAGTGATGAAGCTACATGGAGAATCTAATGAAAGATTACCTGACATGAAATAATGCATGTAGAGTACTTAGGATAGTGCCTAGTCTAAAAGAAGTGCTCAGATTATCACTACTGGTCTGTAGATATTGTGAGGGCAGAATCATTTATATTAGTAGTCATGATAATAATATTTCATTTTCTCCACAAACTCAGTGCTCTGGCAGATTTCCATTTCAATTAATTTCTTCATCTGTTCCCCTCCGTGAACTCTCTCAGGTCCAGCCAGGAACCCGCAAGTGCAACTGTTCTGACCTCTGTCAGGCCTTCATGGTGATTCCCTCCTATGTCATTACTATCTATTAAAGAGCACAATTTCATTGTAGGTAGTTCTGGCTATTGGTATTTGAGCTGCTTGAGGTTATTTATCTGTAAAGTAGGAATGTTTTTGGAGAGGGTTAAGTGAAATAATGTATTTGAAAATACTGGTAGGGTGCCTAGCTTTAGCATGTATTTCTTATAATTTTTTAAGTGGGTCTTTTATTTTCCTGCTCCTCTCCAATCCATGGAACATTACCATCAATCTCACCTCATCACTCATTCCTTACATCACAACATATATAAATGGGATGCTTTTCCTGTGAACTCATTACATGTCGAATTAGTCAACATTTCTCTGATAATGGTTAGAATGAGGACATAAGAGATACAGTCTTGTAGTGGGGGTTTTGTCATGACGTGCTCACACATCCTTTGTGTCCATTTCTTTAGCATGGCTCTGAGGTCTTCATAGGGCCCTAACCAGCCTCTCCTTCATAATCACTTGTGCTGACAAACTGAACTCCTCCTCTCCGAACTCTTACAGCTCCTAGCCTCCATGTCAACATTATCCTGTCCTCTCTGCTTGAATAACTTTCTCCATCTTCCCATAGCCTCTCTGCCACTGTGCCAGCTCTGGGAGGTCTCCTCCAGCCCCTAGTGGATGACTTTCTTTTCCTGCCCTTCTGTCTGACTTTTCTCTAAGTTTTGCAGAGGACTTATGTGTTCTACACAAGCTCATGACCACTTGTCTGTCTTCCTCCTTCTAACTAGATGTGATCTCCTCCAGGGAAGCATATCTTCCTCCACCCTCACATAATAGGGGTGCCTCATACATGCAGATTGTCTGTGACATGTTCACAAAGAATCCGCACTCATTTGTTGAGCTTAACCAGGATACCACAGCTGAAAGCAGCTGTTGTGAAATGAACAACTACTTATTAGCCACAGCACCAAAAACACCCACATTTTTTGTGTTAGCTGTTGAATAGACATATCCCATGCCTTCTGTTCTTGACAAATGTCATAGGCACTTTCTGTTGCTCTTGTCGATACATCTGTTATGAGTGCTCCTAATCTTTACGAGAACAGGATACGTGATCCTAGAGGGGAGGCCAAAATAGCCAAGTAGATCATCTATTTCTGATTAGGAGTTTCTAGGAGATAGTACATTCTTGGAGAGAGGCCTTCATACCACTTTATCTTAAGAAAAAGAGAATTGAATGTCAATGGCTTCACATTTCTGGGATTGTCCTGGGGACCAGCAAGTTGGTAACCTGTGTTCAGGGTTGGTAGCCTGTGAGAATCTCTGAGTAAGAATCTTGGTTGAAAGACTAGTTTGCCAGATGGGTTTTGCCTCTGATTTTCAAGGTGCTTTGGAAGCAAAGCGAGACAAATTCCTGGAGGCATAGGACACACTATGTTAGGTCATCCAAGTACAGTATTCCTCCTGAGCATCTGCTGGGGGGCTATGGCCCTTGGATCTGCTCTGAGTGATGATGGTTTTTGCTACATCTTTTTTCTTCCTGTCTCCCTCTTCTCCCATAGAGCATAAAGATTGTTCTGCTTCCTTAAAAGCTAAAGCATCAGGTGAAATGAATAGTCACTCACCTATTACCCAGGGTGGATTCTGGGGTGAGGGGATGGTGCATCCCTGGTAAAAGTATTATATCATGGGTCTCATATCACAAGGACCTTAAGTCTTGGAGACTCAGTTTTAGACATTTTATTCCACTGTCAGATTTTAGGCCTGGAAAATCATCCTTAAAATCACTAATAATTAATAAAGCCACTTTCCCTTGTGGGAAGAGAATGCCCTCCTGAAATATGTTTACAGCCTGAAATCTAGTGACAGGGCCCAGAGAGAGTGGGGGTAGCTGGAGCTTGTTCCTTGCTCTTTGCTGGAAACAGAACAGGATGCCCAGGAGGCCGCTTCCAAGTCACAGAGAGAAGCCAACAAGAATCTTGTGCCACTTATTACCTCTCCTTGCCTACCATGCTACTTTGGACTGATTGGCCACATAGGTGCTGTACCTCTGCCTGGAACCAGTTCCCCGAATTTTCTCAGCCGAGAAACCTACTATTTCCCCTACAAAAGATTTTGCACTAAAGTCACTCTACTTTTCTGTCCAATTCCAAAGGACTTGATAGATTTCATTTTTTTTTCTTCTGTGTGTTCCAAAATGTTCCTGTCGACCTTTCCTATAGCATTTATTGAATGGTATTAAAATCAGTTATGAATTTTTTTTCTTCCTAACTAGATTGCGAATTCTTGAGTTTAATGCCATGTGGTATGCTTCTCTGTATCTGCCCTGGAGCCTGGCAAAGGGTGTGTCAGCCAAGAATTCACTATCAACTGAATGAATGAATAAATAAGTTCTGCCTTTGTGCCTAAAGTACAATTGTTAAAAATCAGAAACCATCTATATGGAACTTGTGGATTTGGTTATCTGGCTATCAATGACTTTATAAATGTCTTTGTATTCTCTTTTTATATTTAGAAAATCACTAGCCTGTTTTAATCATGTTGCAGTAGGGTCTCCGGAAAGTGGTAACTCCTTCCTCTCTCCATCTGCTCCCAGGAAAGGAAGTGGCAGTCTCCTGAGAGCCAGCAAAGGATGAGAGCCGGGATTAAAGTAAACGTGAAAAAGACAGCTATAGCACGCTTTCCTTCCTATCACATTCTTAAGTGTTTATATGATTTATTTTTTCCTACTGAAAGTTGTTCCTTCACAGCTGGTGTTGCAAGCAGTGTCTAATTGTGTATCTGTCAATGTACTCATGAGCACATGCATTCTAGGACTCTGAACTTGTGACTGGAAGACAGAGAGCTTACCAAGTTCATTTGTCATAGGACTAGAGTAACTGAGAAGTAATTCTTTCTCAAATGTGAGTTACAGAGCTTTGTAATGTGCTGTTTATCAATGTCTATTGTGGAAAGGAAGAATGCCAGGGCGAGTTTATTAAAGAGTGAGCACTCTGTTGTCCTTGGGGCCCAATATTCCACACCCTGTTCTGGAACATAATAATATTTTATCATGATGAATTTTGATGAAAACATGGATTAAGCTCCTAGAGTTCCTTGCTACCAAATGTGGAACAGGCCTTTGAGTTTGCTTAACCATTTGACTGCTGTGTCAACTTAAACACATCTGGGTTAAGTATCTAGCATATGTAAGGAATATTTTCTTGGAAGAAAGCTCAACAACTTTGGAAATTGGAAACAATCTAGAACTTTCAAATAGGCAGGTAGGTTTTAGAATTGTCTTAAAGATAAAAGTGTTAAAAAAGTTAACCCCAAATTTGAAAAACTTCCCTAAAAATGAAAAGGGAAGACTAATATGTTTCTTTCCCTGGCATCAAAATGCCATTTACATGGGGGTATAAAACTTGGCTGAATAGAACAAAATGGCACTATTTGCATTCACGCCAAATGAATAACACAGGGGATATCAAGCTCTCAGTTTTAAGAAATCAGTGTGAACCACAAGGAAAGAAAACATTTTCTCCAGACTTCCTTTAAAACAAAATTTCAGTGGCCTTGTGTGGAAAAATCACAATACTATTTTAATGCAATCAAGCCCAAACTCATTAGTTCCAGTCAAGTTTATGGGGCTCAAGCTACAAACTCTTATTGAGCACCTGCTTCTCTTTTTCCTCTACAACCTACTTATACTCCTGGGGCTGGCCCTGGCCTCCAGTAGATGCTTAACAATGGTTGAATGTTTTAAGTCTATGGAGAAGAAACTGGGATTCATGAGTACTTAAGAGTGGCAGACCCATAGAAAGCATCTAAAATACAACTGAATAGGAAAGAGACAGACACTGTCCCCGGAAGATTATAGTTAGAGTTTATCAGCCTAGGGCTGAGTACTTGGCTCTTCCCACTTGGAAACACAAATGACCAGGGACTTGGGGAGGCACAGAGGAATGCAGAACCACTAACGGGAGGCTTCTAGTTCTGCATTTGTAATCACTACCCCCTTCGGTCCACCACACAACCTAGCTGGGTCAACGTCCTGTCAGGGCCGCCCTCCTCGCTGAGGACCGAGTCCTGCGACACTCCTGGGGGGACAGGGACGCTGCTGATGGATGAAGCGTTCCCATGTCATTCCACGGCTTTGTACTACAGTTTAATTAATTTTCATCAGGCGTTTTGAATAAAATGACACCCTCCCCCTTCCATTATGGCGGAAATGTTAAATCACATTCAGAAAAATTATGCTTACACAAACATCTATTAAAAGTAAAAATTCCAGGCCTAATCTATTGGTTAAATTCCATTTAAAAAGAGGATATTAAGTAAATTATTTGAGCTGATTAAAAACACCTTCATCAAAGAAGAATATTGGTCCCAACAATAATAAGAGTTGAATTACTGATTTGTTTTTTCTTTTTTTACCGCCGATGGTCCATTAGCAGGGAAGTGATCCCTCTTTCTTCACTTTGGGAGTCATAAGGGACCCCGGCAAGGGGACAAGAGTATGGTGCGATGGTGCGAAGGCATTAAGGTAGAAGATAAAGCCTAGGCCAGGCGCTGTAGGAGAGGAAGGAAATGAGAGCGCAGACCAGATTATGGCCGGAGTAGCAGAGGTCAACGCCACCTCTGCTCGCAGCCCTTCGGGCCTCACCTTCGCTTCAGCCACCAGCCAGGCGGGCGCTGGAAGCGCGCACGGGGGCGCTCCCGCTCCCGGCCACTAGAGGGCGCGGCTGGAGCCGGCGCGGCGGAGCCTGGAAGGAGGAGGGGAGCCGCGGAGAAGGGTCAGCAGCGGCGCAGCTCCGCGCGCGTCTCCTGTCCCCGCGCCCAGCCAGGGCGCGCAGTCCCCGCCGCTGGGATGCAGGCGTCCGCCCGCCGCTGCCGTCGCCGGGCGCTTCCCGCGCTGCTGGCGCTCCTCACCTGCTCCGGGGGTAAGTAGCGGGTGGCTGGGCGCGCACGGGTGCGGCGTGGGCTTGGCGGGCGCAGCCCCGGTCTTCGCGGAGGGAAAGGGGGCTCCGGGTGGCCGGGTCCCGCTCTGCCGGCGCCCGCGTCCCGCTGTCCGGTCCCGTCCCCGCAGCGCCGGCCGCAGCGCCCTCTCGCGGCGCCCAGGTGACACCCGGGCGCGCCCGTCCCTCCGGGTCCAGGGTCCGGGCCGCCGCCCCGGAGCCGCTCTCCCCGCCCCCTTCCGCCACGGGCGGGCTGGCGGACTGGCGGGCGGCCGAGCCGGAGGCGCCGCACCCACCCCCACAGGAAGCGGAGGAACTGTGCAAGTGCGAGAAACTTTGGAAGAGGACGCGCGCCGCGGTCCCGCCCCCCGCGCACAGCCGGCCCTGACCCTGTGCGGGCCCCGGGACGTACCGGGCCCGAGGGTGACCGGCGCGGAGCGCCCACGCTCCCCCGTGGATCCTGGCCTCCCGCGGCCTCGGTGGCGCGGGCGTGGCGCAGACGTCGGGCTCGAAGCGCCCTCCGGTCTCTGGAGCGGTTCTGGGAAAACGAGAGAAGCCGTCTGGAAACAGTTTGTCGGCTCTCAGCTACCGCGAGGTCCATCCCTTTCCCATTCTCTTCGCAAGAGCGTGGCCCTGCTTTCTCCTCAAACGATATGATAAAAGTTGAAAAAAAATCATTGTAATTGGCTTTTATGATGAGATTTGTTCCAGTTAGAAAGCTTGGGCGAGGAATTATTCCCTTTTTCAGACTATTACAGTGATACTGTTCTCTAACTCAGACTTGCCTGAGTTGTCAGCCTGTGAAAAGGCTGTAATTTCAGACTTTGAGAAATGGCAGAATGGTGCAGTTTAGGAAAAGAGGTAGCGTGATTGCGAAGTGCTTTGGTTAGCCAACCTGGCACCTGTCCGGTGTGGACAGCCCTTTTTATTTAGATTTAAGCTTTCTGAACAAGAGCCGTATTTGCTACTTCTGTTTAATCCTGGGATTCCTATAGATGCTCAATAAGTATGGGAAACTCGAGTGAGGTTATTTGGTAATTAGTTGTTCACACGCATGATTGATTTGCCAACAATGTAATTAAAAAGGTTAGGGCACCTTGGACCGAGGAGGCTGTGATCAATCATAGGGAGCAATTGAATTTGGTCTGAGATCTTTGGTGGAAAAAAGCTTTGCTAGGTGGAAGCTCTGGGAGAACAGGAGTCTAGAGGTGTCGGAAATCCACTCGGTGACTGGTGAAGGCTGGCTGCATCGCTTGGCTTGTTGCAGTTAACGAAATGGGTGGGTGGTAGCTGAAATTGGCATTCTATTCATAGCACTACACTTAATAGTGCTGTACTGGGAACCTAGTATTTATATATAACGTGTACACTATATAGGCCAAAATGCACATGTATTTCTGTGTGTACTTATTTTTATTACCCTTCAGGGAATATTTGCAGTGTCCATATTTGATAATACACCATAGGACATTCAGTATGAGCTAAAATGTCAAAACATTTTTAGAAATGCTATTAGCCTTGTGAAATTGTCAGATAAGCACAATAAATAACACATAAAACCCATTAAAAGGTCCCTGTGAGATATTTGTGCTTTGTGAACTGGCTTTCATGGTTTGGTACAAACGGAAGGCCGTATTCTCTTGAGGACTGAAGTGAATCATGGGTACATTTTATTGAGCTCACTTTGATATTTAGGGGAGGGGCACTAAGGTGTATAAAGATGTGGCCCCCACTCATGATTTTAGAATTTTGTTGAAACAGTATAGTAGATGAGACATGTAAGTAATCTTAGTAGTTTATATAAGATTGGATTGACTAATTTCTCCCCAAACTATAGCATATTTATTAAAGAATTTTGAGAAAAATCAATATAGAAAATTTATTTATTTAGACCAGCATGCATATACAGACAGAATTTACCACAATGTCAGTCCTAAAGTCTGGCACCAATTCCCAAATCAGATTTATTCAGGCTTCTTGGTCACTACCTATTAGGTAAGTGGCTTTTGGTGGCTTTGAGCTTCAATCTCTTCATATAAAATTGGAGGCATGGATTAGACAGAATCCTGGGGAGACTTTGTTGTCTCTTAGAGTTTTAACATGCTGATTCTATTGAAGTACGGATCACAAACTACCTACTCAGTAGCCCGTTGCCCCTACTTTTCCTAACAAAACTCATTGGGATTATATTGGGATTAAGAGGTTGGGTGGAGAAAAAGTGGTAGTGGTGACAATATGAAACATTTCTCAGTGGCCCTGGCAAATAGGGATGGCCTGTGAAATAGATGGATAGATTATTGGGTAGGGCACCTGGGAAAGCTGATTAAAAGTGGCTAAGCAGCTGAGATGCAGACCTTTTTGCCATGTTTCATACTCCTTATTGCCATATGTGAATCTGGTGCCTGGAGGCATGGAGGACACATTGTGCCAAAAGATGGTCTTGAAGATGGAAGCCAGTAGTAGGGATGATAAAGCAGAAAGAGAAGAAGCCTGGGTACCAGATGGATGGGGAGCACCATGCCAGCTCTGTCTGTCACCTGTTTCCAGTCTTGCATTGCGTGAGATTATATAAAGCCAAACCCAATCCTAATTGATATATCTGTGAAGAAGCTGATTTGAACCAATGGTAAAATAGTAGATATTAACTTTTATCTTTCACATCCCTGTCTCTTCTCCATATGAGCTAAGATTATATTTCTTAGCACCTGCCAAAATTAGGGATGATTTTTTTTTTTTGTTCTGAGCCAAGTCTTGCTCAGTTTCCTTTCATTGCAATGAGTCAGAAATTTTAAGACAGCAAGAGTCAGACCTAATTCCAAGTTGTCTTGTGGTTTTTGATATTTTGAAACCCTCTCTTTAGTTTTTAAGCAGTGCACAGATATTACTGGCACCGATTTTATCCTTCTGGATGGATCCTTTGCCATCCAGGACTCCCAAGTTGGCATAACCTCCTTGGTCATGGATTTGACCCAGTGGAGCATGACTGCCACTGACAGTCAAGCTCTAGAAGGCGAACGCCTACTCCAAGTAGAGGATGGATGAGGAGGGGATGTTCTTACTCTTTTCTTAGCTTCCTTAGTGACAAATACGGTGGGCCCAGTACTAAAGCAAGTCCAAATAACTGGCTTCATTTTGAGCGTTAAGGGCCAGGGTTTTTGCTTCTTATTAGACATGTAATGAAACAAGTAAGCAAGCCTAATTTGTAGGAATCAAGTTCTACTTATGGGGAATTTGCAAATGTTCTGTTTTCCTCTTATAGTACTATGTATAATTAATTTTTGTCATTCTGCAGATTCCTGCTTAAGTGCAATATACAGGAATTCACTTAAGTTAACCCCATCTTCCCACAATTAAAAGAAAAGTTATACTGAGTGTCAGAGTTCATCACACCTACCACTGATTGAAAATCTGCCTTACAACCATGATTTTAAAGTTCTACTCAATAAGCTACTCCAAAGAAACCCCATTTGGTATGGGATTAAATTGTTAGTGTTAATTTAAAAATAGTATTAAAAGGAAACACTATCCAAAAATTTCTTTCATTTATTCATAAAGTAAAATTTGAAAACCTGCTATGTGTTTAGCATTGAGACTTTATAGGAATAAGACTGAGATAGTCTGTCTCCACCCTTGTGGAGCTGGCCATCTAGAAGGGAAGGTGATGTTAGGCAGTAGCTATGCCAGAAACTAATTTCACTTCTGTAAATTCTGCGGAAGAGGAGTTCACACTGTCTTGAGAACATATTTCAAGGAGATATACGTAGCTTTCATCTGGTCTGGGGCAGTAGTTCTCAGTGGGAGTGATCTTGCACCGTAGGGAACACTTGTCCATGGCTGGAGACTTTTTGCTTGTCACTGAGTGGTATGGCAGGAGATGCTGTCGAGCAACCTACAGTGCACAAGGCAGCTCTGCCCCCTCCACGAAACAGTTAATTGTTAGGTCCCAAATGGCAGAGGTTCTGACAGTTGAGAAATCTTGGGAGTAAGGGCTTAAGAAGACTTCCTGGAGGAAGTGACACAGCTGAGACCTGAAGGAGAAGCAGAAACCATTTAAGTAGAGAGGAGAAGAGAGCACAGCAGTGGAGGGACCAGGCTTGGTGATGAAGGAATTGAGTGGAGAAGGATAGGGAGTTTTAGAGAGGGGCTGGAGAGATGGATGGGGGCCACGTTAGGCAGGGCTCTGCAGACCAGGTGATGGATTTGGGCTGTGTTGGAAGGATGTCAGAGGGCAGGCAGTACACGACTTGACTTCCATGTTATGAAGCTCACTGTGGTTGTCCTGTGAAACAGGAATCGGAGAGTTTCAGTGTGCACATGGAGAACCATGAGGATGCTGTTGGAGTGAACTGGTTGACAGATGATTAAGAATCTCTTAGGCTCTGTGATTGATGGGGTACAGTGGGCTGACAGCAAGGGTAGGGACAAGGAGGAATCATGGATTTCTGTCAGGAGCTGACAATGGGTAGTGTGCTGTTTACTGAGTTAGGCACTAATGGAGGAAGATCAGATTTAAAAAAAAATTGTTGTGGCTAAATGTGAATAACATGAACTTTAACAAATGTAGTAAATCTTAGGTGTGCATTTTTGTGGTGTTAAATACACAGACTTTTTCTGAAATGTATTTTTGATTTTAAGGGGAGGTGAGGCTGATAAGGTCTGGCCAAGTTGAATGTGGGTACACGGGAAATGTTTCAGGTTTCATGTCGGTGAGCGGTAGCTATTTGGGTCTGGAGTTCAGAGTACAGGGCCATCTGTGGAGGCATTTGGGGGTTATTGCTCTAGCTGGCAATTTGAGTTTCTTGCTTACTTTCTCTCTTTCTTTTTTCTTTTTCTTCTTTTTTAAGGAAGAAAGCTTTTGCTCAAGCTGTATGTGTACCAGGGATTTGGTACAAGTTGGGGAAGAAAGCAGTTTTTGTTTGTATGGTGTAAAGCTGTGGGTTTAGAGAGAGAGAAAAAATGAGCATAAGTCTCATCAGATAAGATTTGCATGTGTCTCAGTATGGAAGTGCCTTTTTCTCCTAGGGATATGACTTACCTTCACTCCTAATAGAATGTGTTATGAAACAGAAAAGGTGATATATTTTAGTTTACATCATTACTTCCCATAAAGTCAAGGCTTTTTATATATCATGTTGAATTTATCTTCTCTAGATCCTTGAGGGTGGTTTATGCAAGAGCTTGTACTTTGTTTGAAGTGAACAAAGAAGGAAATTAAATGCATAAGGCCTGTTGTGAAGGTATGGTGGCCCCTTTTGGGCCCCCTAAGTTCCTGTCTCACTGTCCATCCAAGTTTGCTGTTTGTCATATGAGCAGAAGGCTCTCTAGGTTTTAGTATAGGCCACAGTACTGTTCTGAACCTGAACATACATCGATTTATTCACTTCTTAATTCATTTTCCCCTCTGCAGGGAGAAAAGTAGGCTCAGAGAGTTGGAGTCACTGGCTTGGGGTTGCTTAACTCAGCGCCAAATACTGGATTTAAACCTAGGTGGTCTGAGGCAACTCTGTGTTTTGCCCTTATGCTGTCCTACTTCTCAAGAGTCAAGCAAGGCTTGGGGTTCAGCCCTCCTGTGCTGTAGCATCTTTCTGTTATACTGTGCAACGGTGAGGACACAGCTCCTTGAAAAAACTCCTTAAAAATTCCTTAAACAATTACATTCTCAGCCAGGCATGATAGTACATGCCTGTAATCCTACCTATTCTGGAGGCCGAGACAGGAGGATTGCAAGTTGAAGTCTAGCCTGAGCAATTTAGTAAGACTATATCTCAAAATGAAAAATAAAAGGGGCTGAGGATGTAGCTCAGTGGTAGTGCACCCCTGGGTTCAATCCCCTAGTACTGCAAAAACAAAACACCCAAGAAATAAAATAGTCACATAATTTCATTCTCTTCTGCTTCACTTCCAGCCTGGCCATTCCTTTTTCTCCTTTGCAGTTTTGTACCTGAGAAGTTGGAGTCCTCTGCCTTGATCCTTGGCCCCACCTGCTCTCCCTGGATGGGCACATCCAGTCCTGTGGCTTCAGTTCCTTGTGCTGTGTACTGGTCCACAGCATTGGGACCTCTTACCTTACACTCTGTTGGGCTGCATCTGCACTATCTCCGGGTGCTGTGGAAGATTTCCCTTTGAATGTCCTCAGGCTAGCAGGCCTGAACTCAGCTTTCCACATACTTGCACACTGCCCTTGTTCTTTAGCCTGCAAATGGCACAGACCTGAAGTCTGGAATCACCTGTACTCATGTCTCTCCTAACTGCTTTGGGCTCTCCCCTCCACCGAATCTTCCAGAAGCTATAGCTTCTACTTGTTCAGTTTCACAGCCCACTACGCCTGGCCACTGCCCGTCCTCAACTCAGGCCCAGGGCTCTCCTTGCCTGACTTTAGTACTGTAGCTTCCTAGCTGGCATGTTTGTGTTCTTTTTTGTTCCCCCACAGCCCTTCATTATACTTCCTCCAAAAACTTGTCCAGGGCACACAGCCCAATATGGCATTCCCTTCCTCAAATACCTCAAAAACTCTTCATGCACAAATTAAACACCACACTCCCAAACACTGCTCGCTCCATGGTATGGCCTCTGCTACTTCAGTGTCATCCCTAATGTTAGTCCTCTCGGGTGTCTCTGCCACAGTCACCCCTCCGCTTGGGGGTCCCTGGCTTCCCCCTCCAGGTGTGGACATCATGCCCTGTGTGCCTGAGTCTGTTGCCAGGCTTTGCACTTGAAGTGGAGTTTGCTGCCTCAGGCAGTGTATTGATTTCACACCCAGCACTGCTCCTCTCGTTAGGATCTCCCCTCTGCTTTGCCCCCTGCCCTCTGCCCTGTACACCTTACCTCTCTTCTCAGGCTCCCTAGTGACTGCCACAGAAGGACTTGCCATTAGAAGTTCCTCTGCACTTGGGTGCCTGACTTATCTTTTGCTTTGGCTGGGAGCTCCTGAGATGCTGTACATGGTCTTCAGTTTCCTGCTATGGTAAAACGTGTCATATAGCAGACACAGAGTTACTCCTTGTCTGGTGAATGGATGAAAATATGAGTGAATAATGATAATGACAATAGCTGCTGACACCCACAGCACTCAGCACATGCCAGGCCCCATCCTAAATGTTACATAGTACTTGCTAAACCATTCGATCCTCTGCTGCCTGGTGGGCTGGTTCTGTCATTCAGCCCCAACATGGATGACAAAGACCTCTACCCTTCAGTTTGGCCTGTGGGTGGTGCCCAGTTGTGGTGGATGGAGCTGCTACCCAGAGTGTCTGAAACTGCAGGGACAGTGGCTTTGTCCCAGGAGGGTAAGGAAAAGCAGGCTTTCTTCCCTCTCACCCAACCATACTGGTGTTTACTTCTTTTCCCTCAGCTGCCAGGGATTATTTGCAAAGCATATAATTGGAGACAAGCAAACTGGCTATGGGATCTGCATCCTGGAGCTTAAGAGCCCCTCCTGAGGAAATGTAATTAAACCTGGAAAGGTCCAGGGAAGGGGAGCCTGTAGAGGCCAGAGTTGCACAGGGGAAACGGATTTTTTTGTAAGTAGGTCACAGGAAAGAGAGAAGCACCAAAGGCTCCCTCCTACAGCGCATTAGAAGAGAAAGTCTGTGCAGAGGTACCTTACAGGGAGCCTGACCCGGGCAGAATTCCCACTGCAGGCATCCAGATTTAGTTTGGGTGGCAGAGCCACTGTACTGGCTTTTATCCCCCCTACCCCCAGTCCCCATTATCCTGGTCATCAGCATGACCTCAGCTGATGCCCAAGCTTTCCTGTGGGGCAAGCTGGGTACTAAGGGCTTCGGGCATCATCTCATTTACTCCCACTGTACCCTTCTGAGGTGGGGTCATTTGGTGCCTTAGTGGTTTTTGTTGTGGATTTCATTTGGTTTCTATGATAGATATTTCTGGGAGAGTTTGGGAAGACAAATCAAGATAATAGGAACAAAATCAAATCAGGAATTAAGAGGCACAGTTGTATTCCCTGTAGGGAGACAGGGGTTGCTTGCCCCGTCATAGGAGCCAGAAAAGATAATTGATTGGTGTTGCTTAAGTGCATTCTATTAACTCCTAGAGTTTCCTTGCACTCTGGGGCCAGGGGTGGCCTGTAAATCTTTGCCTCACGTTTATTTTAAAAGCTTGATTTATCTCTCTGTATAGGTGTGCAAACACATTTGTTGGCTTGAATTATTTAAAGTTATCTTGAAAAAGGCCTGATTTCTATTACCTGCCCTGATTTGCACTTTAAATAGTTCTCTGTCTCCATTTGCCAGAATTCATGTTGAAAACAGAAAAGAGAAAATTACTTTTAAACAATAGTTTGGCCAATAAAAGCATGGTTTACCTTGGAATATTTCTCCCAACCGCACATTAAGGCACCAACACCAAGGTTTCGAAAGTGTTTTCCCTTAGCAAATCTGAAAATTAGCATGAAACTAACAGCAGATATTGAGCTCCAGTTGGTCATTCCTGTGTGTTCCTTTGGTGGTGGTGGGTGGTGGGCATGAGTTGGGGCTTCCTTCCTACCTTCTCTCCCTTACTCTTTACCCTAGGTTCATGATATTAAATGTACAGTGTACACTTTATTTTTTTAAAGCAATAGTAAAGAAAAGTGAAGTCCATTGTGGCACATTAAAACTAACAGACATTTCATGCAGACATGAAGCCACCTATTCAGTCTTGGGACAACTTTTAACATGAGAGTTATGTATAAATATAATACACTTTACGGTTCTCAAACTTCCTATTGTACTGTGATTTATATAGCTTCTCTTTATATATTATATATCCCCCCTTGCTCACTTAATTAACATATCCTAAATCAGCATCCCTTTGGAATACAGAAATTCAAAAAAAAAGAAAAAAGCAAGCACAATGACCTATCTCTTTCCACTTTATGAAGATGAAGACATTTGTGTTTAGAAATAACTTACGGAAGCAATTTAAAAATTTTAAGACATTCATACTTTACTATCTAGAGCTAATCTTAAGCAATACAAAATGAAACCTCCATGTTAGAATTGTTGAAGGGGACCGGCAGTTTCCTATCTGACTTGCTAATTTTTCTCACTTTCCTCATCTGTTTGTATCTACTCCTTCACTTCCATGAAACTGAGATTGGTTTGTAGGAATTCTGCAAATCATTCATTCTTTTAAGATTAGATTAATCAGTGGTATAGAATATTCTGTGTCTTCAAAATATGTTTGGTTTCTTGGTGATTTTTTTTTTTTTTTGTGGGACGGGGTACCGGGGATCGAACTCGGGTTGTTGCACTTGTGAGGCAGGCAGCGGAACCACTGAGCTAAATCCCGGGCCCCTCTTGGTGATTTCTTTTGTTTGATTTAGGTTATGGAAATGTAAAGATAAAACCAACCGGTACTTTTTTTTTTTGGTATCGGGGGTCAAACTCTGGACCTTGCACTTGCACAACAGGCACCAGAACCACTGAGCTAAATCCCCAGCCCCAACCGGTACTTTTTAATAAAATATTCTTTTAATGGGGATTATTTTGCCATATGATTTGTCCTTATGACTGATAGCAACTGATACATTTCTTAGGCCTTTGCTCTACATATTATATAATTTGTATCTGTCATGGGAAAAGGCAGGTTTTAATTTCATGGCAGAGTAATGGGAAAGAAATGTCCGGCTTTTGTTTTTTTTTTTTTGTTTTAAAGGATTTAAAACATTCTAGATCTGTGTATTTTTGGATAGAGCTAGAATCAAATTTAACTTTAGCTCAGTTAAGCCTTGTCTGAATGAAGGAATGGTGTCTTGATTTCAATAAAAAAGGTTTGTAGAATTTGCTTATTTATTGGCAGTATCTTTCCAATATGTAATTCTTACTTTGAGTACTTATCTTGTCAAATAACATTAGCTTTTTTCTTATGAAAGGTGATGCAGTAATTTTCAGACCCAGTGTAGAATAGATGCCTTTTCTGTCCTCTGGTCTACATTCTAAAGGCCAGAGGCTTTTGTGTGGAAACACACCTGCAAGCATTGCAAACAGGTAAGGTGAAAGTAAACACAAGTTATCAGATCATGTCACTGAAACTGTTAAATTGAGAAAGTAATTTTACTTAATAAAAGAAGCAGTTCTAATCCAGAGATCTTTGTCCATGTTTGGAATAGGAATTCATTAGAATAAGAGAGAGAGAGATATTTTTTAAATCAAAGTCATATATTAGTCTGACTATAGTTTTTAATATCTCACCAATACTCAGAAAGTTCTGTCTTCTAAGATTCTGTGGTGTTAAGTGATACTCACATATTGTTTCCCTGTATGATATTATTCGTTTATTTTTGGGCCTTGAGCTGAGCATGTGTTCTATCACTGAGCTACACCCCTAGCTCCTAATGTTTATTAAATAATTGTTTTTGATACCTTCTTCAGGATTTTAAATGTGCATATTATGTTGGAAGTAAATGAAATAAAAGAAAATCAAAATATATATACCCTGAAGAAGAATAAAAATGGTGTTTGGGGTTAGATCTCCTTTCTTCTTAGAACTTGATGATTTGGGCTTTGCTTGAAACTGTGTATGCGTAAAAACCATAGAACATGAATTAGGCCCTAGTGAAATAGTTTGGCAGAGGGACTAACCTTCTTTCTGCTGGCCTGGTGCTGTCCAGTGTTAGGAATAGGCAGCCCTTCAGCAGTGGGAGCCTAGGACCATGGAAAAGAGTTGAATACTCATTCAGTATTACTGAGTTCCTTCTATGTGCTAGCTATGTTCCTGGTGTATGAGACAGTCAATAAAACTATGTTCCTGCCCCTATGGGGAGATAGAATAAACCATAAGATAAACAGTAGACAAATAAGCATATATATCAGTTGATGTTAAGTTCTCTGATGCAAAATAAAGAAGAGGGAAGGGGTCAAGAGGCAAGTGGAGTTGGGATTTATTATTTTAGATGAGATGGTCTCAGGGAGTCCCCTCATTCTATCTGTATTTATCTGAATTCCACATGCTTTAAGTTCATTTGGCTTACATTTCAATTTTACCCTGCCTTTTGAAATGTCATTCTGGAAATGGAAACGATTTATCTATGTTAGTCATTTGCTTTTTAGTGTAAATATGTTTTAGATTATTTCCTTTGAGCAAATGTTAATGGAGAATTCGAGGCAGTGGATGTCTGAGCATGGGAAGGGATTAGATAGAAGGGATCCAAATAGATGGAGTTATTTCCTGCATCTGAGTGGGATCTGCTCTGTGTCCCAGGAAGCCCCACACTGATACTCCTTGTACTCCATTGTGGTTCCCAGGTGTGGCCTCTCCAACCCTGTCAGTGCATTCTTCCTGTAGGGAATTGTCCCTTTACTTGTGAGAATGCTAATTGCAGAAAAGGAATCCTTTGCAATGCTTTCCTCTTGGCTCTTCAGGAGAAATGCACTGTACAGTTAAGGTGTTGTGTTTATTAATCTTCCTGTGTGGCTTATTTTGTTTTATATTTTCAAAGCGTTACTGTCACATTGTTTTTATTTTTAATGCAGAGACTAAATGTGTCTGTAGGGAGATCTTTGTCTATTTATAGGCTCTGACTCAAAACATTAAATCGTTCTGAATGGGGAAGATGTTAATTCTCCTTGCTTTCCTGCCTGTCACTTTAGTAGGGTTTTGTAAACTCTCCCTCTATCCCTCTATCCTGTGATCAGCAGGGTCTGCACCGCACTGCTAAGCCCGCAATGCCTAAGAAAAAGCTTGCTCCAGTTTTAATTCTGTTGCCTGCCAGGCTTAGGCAGTGATGGCGAGGGTGGGAATTTGTACTTATTATTGGGAATTTCATCTTGCTTGAAAATGTATCAGAATCAAGGTTTCAAAGAAACATTTTAAATTCATCTTTATGTGTGTGTGATTGTGTGTGTGGTTTATATGTATAGGCACAAATGGCATATACAGATATTAAATTCTTTGATGTATTTCTTTTGCTTGGTAGCCAGAGCATGTTGATTTACATTGATGAATAATTTCAGATCTGAGATGAAGAAAACCAACAGTATTAGTTTGTAGCAATGTAGCTGCTTAGAAATGAGCAAAATGTGTCTTGTTAAAGCATCTTTTTTTTCCCTCGTTATTGGCAAAACAATTGAATGTGAGAATTAACCTAAATTGCTAATTTTAATGGAAAAAATGTTCCATTCTTTCCTTCAGCTTTTGCTTTGGTGTCTGAAGCTATAAAGAAAGAAGTCAAGAGAACTCAGGTACTAATTCTAATGACTTAATTCCTCTCTCTACACCTTTTGAGATTCTTTTATCTTTAATGTGTACTATAAAGATTTCATCCTTCCACAGTTAGCATGTTCCCTTTTTTTTGGTTATATGAATTGATTTATGTTGCTCAACATAGATTTGAAGCCCTTAAAAGGAACCTATAGATTTGCTTAAAACATAGTTTAATACCTTTAATAGTTACCTTAAGTAGTTAAAGCAGATTGGCTAGTTTTCAAAGTCATTTTAAGTAAGAATAAAGGTGTTTTGACATAGCGGTAGACATTTTAGAAGACTTGCTTGGGTACCACACTTGTTTCCATTCTTACCAGATGCTAACCTTGGGCTTAATTTTCCCCATCTGTGAAAAGATGTTGCTGTGTCACAGGAGTTTCAGGAACCTGACTACTGTCACCTTGAAGTGATGCCTTGTGGGAGGGTATGCTGGGGCCAAATGGAAGACCCCAAAAGAGTCTACGCTGTCAGATTCCTTGTTTGCTGAGAACCAGAAACTAGATCTGGGGCACCAGAGCAGGAATCCCCAAATCTTAGAGCTGCTTCCTTTTGACCTTTGCTTGTGTTTAAGAATTTAGCTAAACTTTTACCATTTGGGATTTGCATAGATTCGTTTTAGGATGTAGAAGAGAAAAAAATACTTTAAAATATGACTTTCTTTTATCATATTAATTAAGGCTCTGTTGAGTCTCTCTTTACTCCACAATTGGCTTAAAAGCATTTATTAATAGGATGTTTCTTTTATCAGTGGAATATTATCTGTTTTTACCATAGTAGGTATTTCTCCACAGGGGAAATGATAATAATGATTTCTTATGATTTTAAAACCTTCTATGACTAGTACAGCATTTTTACACAGTTCATTTAATTCAGTCTTCTCAATGATGCAGTTATTGCTAACCAAAGCAGGTATTCTCAGTTACAACAGAACAAATTTAGCCTTACAGAACTTAGGTGATTTTACTGAGGTCACAAGATTATTAAAAAATTAAGTTAAAGTTCAGATTTTCTGAACTCTTTAATTTTCACCCTGTACTATTTTATGTTACCCAGCCTTGTGCATTACATTGTGTTTGGTAATTATGAGGATTATTTATGATAAAATTAAGATGCTACCTAAGGGTGATAAACAAAGAATTGAAATTTTGTTTAATGAGTTATATTCATGAAAGAGACAGATAAGGTGAGTCCTGTATGTTATTGTCATTTTCCATGTGAAGGTATTAATGCACTTGAAGGACATTAACTTAGACATTAATGCACTTGAAAGACATTTGTAGGTCCCACAGTCAAAGTAGCTGTCAGTCCCATGAGGAGAGGAAGTGATACCATGTCTACTGTATAATCAGTATATCTGAGATGGTGAGATGAGAAGAATCAGTTCGTATAGAATCTGAAGTTGAACTGGAGATAGAATTCAAGGCTCTGAACAATGGCCATATTAATTTTAAGTTCATCACCTGGACAAAACTGATCGGGACTTGCCCCGCTGTTGTTATCCCAAGGCACCACTTTGCCTCATGCTTGCCTTATTGAAAGACTCTATGCAAGGCTTCTGTTTGGTGTCAGCGAGTTTTGGTCAGGGCTGAGTTCCTGCCCCAAACCATATGCAAACTCACTGGTTGGCATTGGGTTTGGCTCCCCATCAAACTCCTGCCTATATCCTGTTGTGCTGTGTTCCTGAAGTGCTGCTTGTTCCCTGATGTGCTATGGCCTTTCCCAGGTCCTGGTGTCTGCCACTGTCCTGGATTCTGACCTATGGACAGCTTTCAGGCAGCCTGCTCATCCAGGACTGTACTCCAGGCCATAGATGCTGTCCCAGCCACAATCCTGCATCTGTCTTCAGACCACACTATTGCCTGGGCTTACTTCCTGCAGTGGCTTGTGTTCTCGAATCCTGTATGACATAGGGTTAAAGCTGGACAATTGAATTAAAGAGCCACAATTCATCTCTTCCTCACTGACCAGTTGGGGGACTTAGTGACCTTCCCTGTGCCTCAGTTGTTCATCTGTAAGGGGGGTTAATGAGACTTACCTCAAAGGACTGTTTTAAAGATTCATTGTGTGTCTATGTGTGTTTACAATTTAGAACAGTACTAAGTCCTAATCAGTTGTTATCTGATAATAAGAAATGTGTTAGGGATTTCAATAGGTTGCATAAATCACCTATTCTATCTAAATTAAGGGAAAAACTTCACTGTTTTTGTCAGTTAAATTTCTTTTGTAGTGGTAGTTGACTGCATAGAAGTAATTGATGATGATGATGATGATAAGAATAGGAACCAAAAATTATTTTGCTTCTGCTTTGTGTACACACTGAGTTTAGCATCTTATTACCTCATAACACAACCCTGTGCTATGGGTCCTGGATTATTATTCCTATTTTACAAGTGAGAAACTGAAGCCTGAGCTAGTAAGTAGAGGAGGCAGAATGGGAACACAGGGCCAGCTAGCAACTCAGTGAGCTGAAGAGAACACATCTGGATTAATTTATTCAAAATCTAGAGTCATGAATGGTGTCTGGGTAGAAGATGGCATTTACTTCTCTTCCTTGTTAAAGATTTCACAACAAATTCTTTTGACCATGTTTAATATTCTTTTTATGAAAAACTTACAAATTATGCATTACATATTCAGATTGCAAGTGTTCAAATCTACTGTGGCTTAAAAAAAAAAAACTAAACCCATGTAAAAGAATGACTTGTATATGTCTTTCTGGTGAGGGTAGGAGCTCTCTGTGGGATAGATGCATTAGTGACAAATCTTTTTTCCTATCTGAATAGCAGTTCAGCTGCTTACACAACCTTGACAATGAGCACATTTTGATTAATATTGATAGTGTGAGAAACATGTGGCAGCAGAGATAATAAAACAAACCATGTGTTTCTTCTTAGGAAGGACTAAGTCTATTCACAAGGGAAGCTGAAGACAGAATTTTAAATGTTCTGTCAATTCCTTCATTTAGTCTAATTTTCTTTTTCAGGGAGGAAATTACTCAAGACCATTCTGGTTCTGTTTCAGTTCACCTAATTCAACTATTCCTTGGATATTTATTTTTACAGTTTACAAATTGAGTCATTTGAAATAGCTAGTCATTTCCTAGCTATTGTGTTAGCCAATCTGAGCTACAGTGCTTAGTAATAGATTTATAATTTTGGTTGCTTTTTTTTATTTCACAAAGATATCTCATTTCTTTTATTTCACAAAGATAAAGTCCAGTCCAGCTACCGTTTCAGCTTGTTGAAGTTACTCAGTTTGAAACACTGAGGTCCAGATATTTTTCATCTTCAATTTATCAATTAAGGTGACTTTTGTTATAGATGTTACTTTTAGTTTATTCTCAAAATATGTTTACATCAAAAGAACATCTCCCTGAGAGATGGTGTGCATTAGCACCATGGTGTAAAGGAGCATTGCAGAAGACTCAAAGACTTGAATCCTGATTTTGTGGTTGATGACTATAGTGTCCTGGGAAAAACTTTTATCTTTCTGAGATGAAGAATTGTCTTCTTTTCAAAAGGGGAGCGTGTTGGATTTAACCATCTCCTGTGCTGTTTCTATATCTAAACGTTCTATTTTCCTGTGGGCCTTATCTGGAACAGAACCTGTAGCCTCCCAAGGAGCAGGCAGTGTGGGCAAGGGGCAGGCAGTAAGTGGATAGTTGGAGCCATTGGGCCCTCATGCGGAGACCAGCACTCTTGCTCCAGGAGCAGGTGTTTCTCCAGGTTAAGTGTGGCATTTAGGGTACAGGTGTTACGAGGTGTCCACTCACTACCTTATGATGCTAACTTGGCTTTGGCTCAGCACATTCAGCAGGGGCTGGGATTTCTAGTCCTTTTCAGTGGGTTCTTACAAAAGTTACATTTCATCAAGGTTAAGTGAAGTGTCCTTTGATCTTGAGAACCAACAAATCAGCATCTAACTATGGATTCTTCTCTGCTCAGTGAGATATCTACTCTTAAGACAAAGATAATTTCATAAAATGCCTCCCTAGGTAGTTATTCTCCTTTGTTTTACTCTCTCTCCCTATCTGTTGTCATGGTCCTTTTGGCACTCTTAAAGGACACATCTCTTTGTGGCTGTGTCTTTTAAGCTGCTCCCAATTTTGTTGGTAAAGACTTACAACTACATTTCTTATTGCAGTCTGTGAAGAAAATTGAAGGATATTTGCCTCTGTCCAGTTGTCGTAATTATAGCATATGGCTGTTGAAAACAGAAAAGGACAATTAGGAAGAAAAGTCCTTCCTCATCTGCAGAAAAGACAAAGAATTGGCTGCTAACACCTTGTACTTGCCAGAAAATTTTTGAAACCTCTTGAATTACACAAGGTCAGAATCTGCCCATGTCCAGATGGCTGCATCAGGAGCTCTCCAGCTCTGAGGCATGAGCTCTGGTCCCATATTCTAGTGACTGTGTATGTTGCTGTAACAGGATACCTGAGGGTGGGTCATTTATAATTGATGAGGTTTATTGTAATTTTGGAGGCTGGGAGGTCCCAGGTGGAGAGGCCAGCATCTGACAAGGGCTTTTTTGCTAGACTCATCCTATGGCAGAAGGCACAGAGCAAGAGTACAGTATGCAAAAGAGAGCAAGGGAGGGATAAACATGAATTTGTAATTAGCCCATGCTCTTGAGAATAAACCCACGCCCACAATAAACCCTTTCATGAGGGCAGAGCCCTTGTGACCTGATCACCTTTTAAAGGTTCCACCTCTCAGCGCTGTTGCATGGGGATAAAGTTTTCAGCACGTGCTTTTTGGGAAACACCTGCAAGCTGTCATTAACTAACCTCTTCTGAGCCCCTGAGCAGATTCCTGGGGCTGCTGTCTAGGAAGAGGAGAATACAATGCTAACATTTCTTTTAAGTTTTATTTTTTAATTTTAATAGTGTTATGTTTGCAATACATAATAGTTGTGTGTGTTTTGGGGAAATTGGTACATATGTTATAGCATATCTTGATCATTTTGATCTCCTACTCTCTCTCCTTAACATCTGACCTCTCACTGATCCCCTTTCCCATCTCCCCAAAGTCTTTGTTTCCTAGCATCTCTCTCCTTTATTCATTTATAGTTTAGGTTTCTTACATAAAATAAAATATGTGATATTCTACTTTTGTTGTTATTGTTGTTGAGACAGGGTCTCACTATGTAGTCCAGGCTTGAACTCTTTATGTAGCCCAGGCTAGCCTTGAACTCACTACATAGCCTAGGCTAGACTTGAACTTGTGGCAGTCCTCCTGTTTCAGTCTCCCGAGTGCTGGAATTACAGATGTGTGCCACCATATCCGGCCAATACTCTACTTTCTGTGTCTAACTTATTTCACTTAAAGTTATAGTCTCAAGGTACATCCATCTGCCTACAGATGACTCAAGTTTGTCTTTCTTTATGGCAGAGTAGTACTCCATTGTGTGGAAATACCATATTTTCTTTATCTGTTCATCTGTTGATGGACATACTGTATAGGTTGCTTCCAAGATTTAGCTATTATGAGTTGTGCTGCTATAACATGGATATACATGTATCACTGTAATGTTTTAATTCTTTCAGGAAGATACCTAGAAGGAGAATACTGAGTTGAATAGAATTTCTAGTTTTAGTTTTTTGAGGAATAATTTCTTTAGGGAATTATTGCCAAGCTTCCATCTTCAAGTCCCCCTAAGTGTTAATGTATATTGTGCATATTTATTCACTGTATTGCTAGCTGTGTTATGTGATGTGATTTTTCTTTTTCTTTTTCATTTCCAATGCAGGATTTGGAGAAAAGTGTTACATCAAGAGAAAGTGACATAAGTAAGTAATGATTTTTTTTAACTGAAGAGTGTGTACTCAGGTATATTTCTTGTAAATTATATTTCAGTGAAGTACATTTTTCTTTCTGATTTTATTTATGGGGTAAATTCTCTTGTCCAAATTCTCTTCTTTTGGGGCCAGCTCAATATTTATTATCTGGAAGACTGGGGGAAAGCACTTTGAAGATTGGCATATTGGCATGTGACGCATGTTAGAAGAAGCAGCTTTCAAGGAGGGTAAAGTACCATGCTAGGAAGATACTGTAGAGGATACAGAGATGGGTATGACACAGTCCTTGTGATTATGGGTGGAATGAATCAATTTTCAGACTCTAAACAAAGTACCCAAGGTTGGGTGCTTACAAAGAGAAAAAATGTATTTAGATGTACAATCAGAAGGCCTCATTGTTCTGTCTCTGGCTGCGTCACACCATGGCAGATGACATCATGGTGGGAATGTGTGTGAGAGAGTGAGACCACATGGTGAAACAGGAAATTAGAGAGAGTCAAGGTTCAGGCTCACTGTTTATAACAGCTCACTCTTGGAACTAAGCAAGGTCCCATGAGAAGTAAGTCAGTCTCTTCTGAGGACAGTGCCCTTGGTGACCTAAGTCCTGCTCACTAGGCCCTACCTCTGAAAGGTCCCACCACCTCCAGCATTGTCACACTGGGGACCAAGCCTCCAGCACGTGAACCTTTTAGAGAACACTCACATGATATCCAAACACTTAGTGGGAGCAAAGGACAGACTGCTTTTCCTGGCGTTGGGCTCTGTACCCCTTAACCTGTAGACCGCTGTCCACCCTTTAGGAGTCAGCTCAGCACATCAGACTCATACTGAGGCCCCTTTGGGAGTTGCTCTTTTTTCCTTTGAAACACATCTTCTATTGCAGCCCATGTGCACCCTTGCTTGTACTCCTTCTTAAGCACATTTCCTCTCATGTACATAGTGTAAGCATCCTGGGTTAGTTCTTCTCAGTGCCATTGGAAACATATCCCAGTGTGTTGATGGAGAGTTAAGGCCATACTACTGTGGGCAGGATTGTGTGCTTTGTCAGTGGCCTTCATCCCAGGGTAGGCACAGAGACTTGGATGGTGAGCTTTGAATGAGACAGAAGGCACACTTTTCTTTCTCAGCCTTCCCTCCCTGAGCCTGGATTCTGAGGGATATAAAAGTGTAGGAGAGCACCCGTGTCCTGCACTACAGGGCCTATGTTGGGGAGGTGCATCTGGAGCCACAGAGATCTTCAGCGGTCCACATGCTCTGAGAGCAGCTGTATTTAAGGGGCCATATCTGTTCATTGCCTTTTCTTTCTCAGTTAAAATACCCTGTGTGGTTCAGCCACTCCTTTCCATGAAGCAGTTTTTCTCGGCTGCCAACTTTGGTTTTAGGAATTTGTTTGAATGTTAGTTTTATGGCAGCTGATTGGTCTTCTCATTGAACATAGTTATTAAATGAGTTAATGAACCAAGTCTGGCACATAGGGTTGAAACCGGCCAAGCAAAGTTACCTTGGACAAGTAAATTTATTTTGCAAATGCAGTTGCAAATGGAAAGTCATAGTGATGCCTAATTTGGTATCAAATTGAAAAAGATCCAGAGGCTTCCTTGTCTTGGTCTTTGTATGCATCTACAGGAGCAGGAGGCTGCTAAAGAGCCGATACAGTCACATCACAGTGTCGACAGTAAAGTCAGATCCCCTCAACCATGGGCTCACAGTGCTCAGGGATGGGCCATGATCTCCACATACAGATCAGACTCTTTTTCTCTTTCAGCTCATTGCCTAATTGATAGATTCACTAGTGTCCAATAATTCTCACCAAGGAAGATAGAAGTGGGGGTGGCTCTGCTTATGTGGGTGTCTGTATGCATATTTATCCCTCAACTGTAAATCAGAATGCTGCCTATTACTCGCCTTCTTTCAAAAGAATCTGTATTGATTTCTCATCAGAAAAATGCCACCATGGTCCTTCTTTTAGTCCCTTTTTGATCAGGAGGATTAGCATTTAGTAAAGTGCCTGGCCCCTTGTGGACACTCAGAAAGTTAGCCAGACCTACCTTATTGTTTCCTTTTACCTCCAAAGAGAAATAGTTTCTCTTTCAGTTATCCTTTTCTCTCTCTCTCTCTTTTTTTTTTGGGTACTGGGGATCGAACTTGGGACCTTGCACTTGCGAGGCAGGCAGCGGAACCACTGAGCTAAACCCCTGGCACAGTCATCCTTTTCTTGCTCCTCAGTGTTCTGTTTCTTTCCTGAATGTTCTCTGCAGCCCACCACTGGCTTCACCATTGAGTCAGTCCTTTCTGTATCCTAGAGTCATTTCTTTATCCTTCTCTCTAGCCTGCCACACTGATCATTGTTGTCAGGCACTCATTGTGCAGCCCCTTTATTGTACATTCCTGGAGGAGAAACAGTGATGATCTGTCTTAAGTTGTGGGCCATGTTTGCTGAAGGCAAATTGCAGTGAATTTAGAGAAGTGCAATCAAGATGTGAAGGAGAGTGGAATTATCTTATTTAACTCCGTCGACTGGGCAGTGGGAGCTTGAGAGTCAGGTGGCTTGGTGGCATTAATGGAAGAGGGCTGCCCAGATGAGTTTGGGATATGGACTTGGCCAGAGTGATTCAGCTGAGGGAGGACTTAGGTCATATGTCAAAAAACATTTCTTGGTGCTGATGTGAGAATCAGCAGGGATTTAAGTGTTTTCAGCTCCGAACTGTACTAACCTGGTTGCTTTCTTCAGTGCATTGGTACTGAGAGGCATGTAGTAATCTTCTCTTGTTCACCATCATCACATATTCCTTTACCCTTTATCCTTATCCCTGATAACTCTCCTATACACATTCTGTTCCTTAGCCAGACCTAATTTATTATTTTTGGGGTCCTAAATATGGCTCTCTTGTCCGAAGCATTCACTGCTTCCTCTGCAGGGAAGGTCTTTCTACCCCCTTGTTTGTCTGTCCTCAGAATGTATGGGTTCCTGAGGCGCTTCCTTGGTTTGAAAGCAATCAGTCTGCAGTCCAAGCTGATCAGGCTGAGTCCGCTTCTCTCCCTAACTTTGTGACCCACGGTGTGCCCCATCTTTGTCTGAGAACATCGGCCAGACTCCCTGACTGGGCACTCAGGGATGCTGCAGAGGTCAGGCAGGCTGTGGCTCTGCGATAACCCTACTCTTTCTTTTGCTGCTGATCTGCTCCCCTTTGTGTGTGTGAGTCTCCAGAAAACTGCAGCTATTTAAAGGAAACCCTGGAAATCCCTCTCCCTGAAGCTCTCCTTGAGCTGGCCCTATCTTGCTTGACTCTGGGTTCCCCCTACTTTATGTTACTGAGGCCTGTCTCCTAAACTAGGCTTAGACACCACACGGCAGTGCTGCCACTGCCCTTGTTTATCTTTGCAGCCCAGACCCTTGCACTTAGTAGGTACTTGGAAGACATTTGCTGAACATGCATGTAGTATGTGTGAGGTACAGTACAAAAAAGGAAGGGGCCGGCATGATTTTTTAGTAGCTGTTAAGAAATGGAGGACAAATACATCTCTCAGACAAGACTCAGGTACATGAAAAAGAAGAATTTGCTTTTGCTTTTGCAAAGCCTGTCCCCTGTGTGTAACTGTTGTCTTCTTGAGAAGCACAATGGGAGCTTTGCTGAGCTGATAGAAGTGGCAGGAGTTGGTTACCGTAGTGAGCACAGGATTAACCTTCAGACAGATGGATCTCTACTTTTAAATAATTTCTTATGAAATAATTTGAACATATGAAAAGCTACAAAGAGAAATATAGCAAATACCCATCTATCTAGTACCTAGATCAGTGATGGTGAACCTTTTAGAGCTTTCATTGATGCCAGTAGCACATTGTGGCTCACGTGCCATAGGTTTGCCACCACTGGCCTAGATGAAGAAATGAAATAGTACGAACACAGCTGAAATCCTTTAATTATTATCTTCATTTGGTGTTTTTCATCCTCATGTAACCTTTTATATACTTTTACATGAGATTTATGTATATGTCTACTCTATATTCATTTTATATATCTGCTTATATTTTTGCAAATTATTTATATAGTTATTCTTTTGCAACTTTTTTTTGGTACCAGGGATCAAACTCAGGACCTTGTGCTTGCAAGGAAGGCTCTGGAACCATTGCGCTAAATCCCCAGCCACAGCTGTTTTTTAACTGCATTATATCTGTGAGATTCATCTAGTTGATGAATACAGTACTAGTTTTATTTTTAAAAATGTGTTTGTTACTACATGCTTGCATGACTTGATGCTTACATCCACTTAGGGACTAGGACATTTAGTTAACATATCTTCGTTTTTTAAAATTCTCCTTCCCCTTTCTACCTCTCCCTCCCTCTGTCTATAGATCCCTGCACTTATTTTAATTATTATTATTATTATTTTTAGTTCATGTTTGTTACGTATGATGATTAGATTCATGGTGGATATTTTGTACATGTACATGACACATCTTAAATCTTTTTATTTCCCTTTCCCCTGCCCCCATATCTTCCTACCCTTGGTCTCTTGGTCCCTTTCTCATTTGAAAAAGATCTACCTCCCTCTTTCTTTTTATTTTTCTCTTTATTTGTACTTTGGGTTTTCCATATGAGAAAAACCATGTGGTATTTAAGCTTGCATGTCTAATTTATTTCACTTAACATAATGTTTTCAGGGTGCATCCATTTTCCTACAAATGTTTTAAACTTAACCTTTATACCTGAGTAGTACTCCATTATGCATATATTTTCTTTATCCATTCATCTATTGATGGACAGGTAGGCTGCTTCCAAGATTCTGCTATTACGAATTATACTGCTATAAACATTGGTTTGTACCTATTGCTGTACTATGATGTCTTTAACTCTTTGGGGAAGATACTTGGAAGGGGAATCGCTGGGTCAAATGCAGTTTTTTAAAATAAATTATATCTTATTTTATCCCATTCCCCCCTCAAGCCCCCTCCCCTCCCTGTGTACAAAAGCTTTGTTTCCATTTTTTCTATTTTCACTTTTTTTCTTTTCCCTTCCTTCCTTTCTCCCCTTCCGATTTGAACACTTTCTTTCCATTTCCCAACATTCATTATACATTTCAGTCCTTATTTCCACTTTTGGTTTCTCACATCAGAGAAACAATGTAGTATTTAAACATGTGTGTCTGATTTATTTCACTTAGGAGTATGGTCTCAAGGTCCATCCATTTAGCTGTAAATATCTGAAGCCCATCCTTCTTTATGGCAGAGTAGTACCCCACTGTATAAAAAACCTCATATTCTTTATCCATTTGTCAGTTGATGAGCATCAAATGCAATTTCTATTTTTAGTTTTTTGAGAAGTTTTCATAATAGTTTTGTTAGTTTACATTCCCACCAGCAATTTAGGAGGGTTCCTTAACACCCCAGCCATGCCAGTATTTATTATTTGAGTTCTCAATGACTCATTCTTTTTGGAGTAAGATGAAACCTGGGTTGTTTTTGTAATGGCCAACAAAGAACAGTATTTCATATATTTATTGGCCATTTGTATTTCTTCTTCGGAGAAGTGTCTATTCATTTCAGTCACTCATTTTTGATTAGGTCATTTATTTTAGGGGATCTAATTTTTTGAAGCTCTTTATATATTCTGGATATTAGTCCTTTGTCTGACGTGTAGCTGGCAAAAATATTTTCCCATTCTGTAGGTTATTTCTTCATTCTGTTGGTTGTTTCCTTTGCTGTGTAGAAGCTTTTTAATTTGATATGATCCTGTTTGTTGACTCTTGCTAGTTATTTCTTGTACAGTTGGAGTTCTGTTCAAAAAGTCCTTGTCTACACCTATAACTTGCAGGGTTTTAGCTGTTTTATCTTCTAGTAGCTTAAGTTTTTCTGTTTTAATATTTATATCTTTGAATCATTTTTATTTTAGTTTGGTATGTGGTGAAAGATACAGTCTTCTGCATATGGATCTGCAGTTTTCCCAGCAACATTGGCTAAAGAAACTAGTTTTCCTCTGACAGCTGATATTTTTGTCCTCTTTGTCAAAAATGAAATAGTTGAATGTGTCTGGAGTTGTTTTTGCATGCTCTGTTCTGTTCCATTGATCCACATGCCTGTTTCTGTGCCAAAACTGTGTTTTGTTTTTTTTTAAAATCACTGTAGTCTTGTTACATAACTTGAAGTCAGGTATTGTGATGCCTCCTTCTTTGCTGTTGTTGCCCAGGATGGCTTTTATAACTCTGGGTCTCTTTTGGTTTCGTGTGAATTTTATCATTATTTTCTATAGTTATGTGAGGAAGGCTGTAGTTATTTTGATTGGTGTTACGTTAAATCTATACAGTAGTTTTGGAAGTATGGCTATTTTGACAATATTGCTTTTACCTATCGAGAAACAGGGATATTTTTCCTTTTTCTCTTGTTCTCTTTGCTCTCCTTTCTCAGAGTTCTGTAGTTTTCATTGTAGAATTCCTTTACCTTTTTGGTTATGTCAATTCCTAAGTATTTAATTTTTCTTGATGCTATTATGAATGGTATTGTTTTTCTAATTTCTTTCTTGGTGAGCTCATTATTGGTGTACAGGAATGCTACTGATTTTTTTTGTATTGATTTTATATCCTGTTACAATGCCAAACTTGGTTATCAATTCTAGGAATCTTTTGGTGGAATTTTTTGGGTCTTCTACGTAGACGATCATGTCGTCTGCAAATAATGATAATTTAAATTCTTCCTTTCCTATATGTATCTCTTTTATTTATTTTTCTTGTCTCTGGCTCTGGCTAATGTTTAGATTGCTATATTGAACAGAGTGGTGATAGTGGACATGATTGTTTTGTTCCTGATTTTAGAGGGAAGGCTTTCAGCTTTTCCCCATGTGTTGCGATGTTGGCCATTGGTTTGTTCTACATGGCTTTTCAGATTAAGGAAAGGTTCTTCAATACATTTTTTAAAAAATAATGAATAGGGGGCCAGGGATTTAGCTCAGTGGTTCTGGTACCTGCCTCGCAAGTACAAGGTCCCAAGTTTGATCCCTGTACCCCCCCCAAAAAAAATTGGGCCGGGGATTTAGCTCACTGGTTCCAGCACCTGCCTCCAAAGTGCAAGGCCCCGAGTTCAATCTCCGGTACCAAAAAATAAATAAATTATGAGTAGCTATTGCATTTTGCCAAAAGCTTTTTCTGCATTTATTGACATGATCCTGTGGTTTTGTTCCTGCTTCTATTTATGTGATATACTGCATTTACTGATTTGTTGAACCATCCATGCAAACCTGGGATGCAGCCTACTTGGTCATGATGTATGATCCCTTTGATGATTTGTTGGATCTGTGTTTTTTTGGTTTTTTTTGGTACCGGGGATCGAACTCGGTTCCTTGTGCTTGCACAGCAGGCGGTGAAACCACTGAGCTAAATCCCTGGCCCTGGATCTGTGTTTTTAAGGAGATTGGCCTGTAGCTTTCTTTTTCAGTTGAGACTTTGTCTGGTTTTGGGATCAGAGTGATACTGGCTTCTAGAAATGAGTTTGGAAGCACTCCGTCCCTTTCAATTTTATTGAAGAGTTTTAGTATTGGTGTTATATAAATGTCTTGTGGAAGTCACCAGTGAATCTGTCAGATCCTGGGTTTTTCTTACTTGGCAGTTTTATTTTTAATTACTGCCTTAGTTTCATTGCTTATTATTGGATTGTTCAGAATTTTTATGTCTTGGTTTAGTTTTGGTAATTTGTATCAATCTAGGAATCTGTACATTTCTTCAAGATTTTCCAATTTGTTGGAGTATAATTTTTCATAGTAGTTACAATCTTTTGGATTTTGATGGTGTCTGTTGTGACTTCATCTATTTCTAATTGCATTGATCTGAATCTTCTTTCTCCTTTTGTAAAGTTTGGCTAAGGGTTTATTTTGTTTATTCTTTCATAGAATTAATTCTGATTTATTGATTCTTTTGTATTATATTTTTAAGTCTCAATTTCATTAATTTCCATTCTGATCTTTATGATTTCTCTCCTTAAACTAGATTTGGGTTTAGGTTGTTTGTTGTTTTTCAAGTATCTTGAGGTTCATCATTAGTTTATTTATGTGAGCTTGTTCTATTTTTCTAGTGTGAACATTGATTTCAGTAAGCTTCCTTCTTTGTACCGCTTTCATTGTGTCCCATAGGTTCTGTTGTTATTCTAGCATTATTGTTTGATTCCAGAAACTGTTTCATTTCTTCCTTGATTTATTTTGTGACCCATTGTGTGTTCAGGAGTATTTATAAATTTTCTGTGGGTTCTTTTGTGATTGATTTGTGGTTTCAATGCACAATTGTATGATAGTATATATGGGGTGGTTTTGATTCTTTTGTATTTATTTAAGCTGGTTTTGTGGACTAGAATGTGGTCTGTTTTGGAAAAGGTTCCATGTGATGCTGAGAAGAATATATATCTGTTTTAGTAGGGTAGACCACTACATAGTTATCTATTAACATTTCCTCAAAAGTATTGATAGTTTTGATAGTTCCCTGTTAGTTTTGATATTTTCCTATTAGTTTTCTGTTTGGTCGATCTCTCTGTGAAAGTTGGGTATTGAAGTTAGCCAGTATAATTGTATTGGTGTTTATTTGATGTTTTATGTCCAGCAATATTTGTTTTATGGAATTAGGTACTCCAGTATTTGGTGCATAGATAGTTAACAATTGCTATTTCTTCTTGGATTTTCTCTTAACTAGTATGTAGTAACCTTTTTTTGCCTCTTCTGATTAGCTTTAGCTTGACATTTACTATGTTGGAGTATAAAACTGGTACCCCTCCTTGCTTTTGGGGTCCTGATACATGGAATATTGTTTCCCATTCTTTGATTTTTTTTTTTTTGAGACAGTTTTGCTATTTAGTTCAGTCTGGCCTTAACTCACTATGTAACCTAGGCTGGCCTCAAATTCTCAATAATCCTCTGCCTCAGCTTCCTGAGAACTGGGATTACAGGCATGCACCACCATGCCCAGCTCCATTCTTTGATTTTTAGTCTGTGAATACCTTTTTGGATTAGATGAGTTTCTTGAATGCAACAGACTTTTAGACTCTGTTCTTTTGATACAGTCTGTCAATCTGTGTCTTTTTATTACTGAAAGTTACTGATTTATTCTTGTCATTGCATTCTTTTTCTATTGATGAATGATTTAATATCCCTCTTGTTTATCTGCTTGCCTTGCTTGATATATTTCCATCTGTACTTTGGCTTTCTTGGGTTTGTTGTCTTTTGAGTATATTTAGGAATGCTGGTTTGGTGTTTGTGTATCTCTTAAGTTGTTATTTTTCTTGGAATGTCCTTATCTCTCCATCTATTTTGAAAGAAAATTTTGTAGGATGTATTAATCTGGGTTAGAAGTTTTTTGCTCTAGGGCTTGAAATACTTCACTCCAGGCCCTCCTGGCCTTTTAAATTTTATTTTGAGAAGTCTACTGTAGTCTTAAATGGTTTACTTTTATATGTGATTTTTTTTTTTTTTTTTTTTTTTTTTTTTGCTTTTCTACGACAGCTTTTAAGATTCTGTCTTTTGTTGGAAATCTGGGATTTTGACTAAGATGTGTTGTGTGCAACTTCTTATTTCACCATAGCTAGGTAGTGATCTATGAACCTCTCTTATCTGTATGTTGCAATTCCTTCCTCATACTTGTAGTTTTTTATGATGTTTTCTAATGAATATTTTTTTATTCCATGTGTATTGTCTTCTAGTTTTTGTCTAACTCCGGTTAGCCTTAGTTTGGTCTTCTCAGTGTTGTCTAGTAGCTGTTAGATGAATTTTTCTTGTTCTCTTATCATTTTTAAGACTTCTCTAGTAATTCATCATGACTTAGCATTTTGTCCTTGATTTCAGAAACTCTTTGTTTTGGTACCAGGGATCAAACTCGGGACCTTGTACTTGCAAGGCAGGTAGTGGAACCATTTAGCTAAATTCCCAGCCCCAGAAACTCTTTTCACATTGGTCATTTCTGAAGTTTATGAATTCTATATGAGTTTTTATTTCCATTATTTCTGTCTAATACCTTTTCATAGAGTCTATATCTTTGGTAAATTTGTCATTCAAATTTTGAGCTGTTTTAGTCAGCTCTTCCAATTTTTTATTTCTCCCCTATCCACATTGGTCATTTTGTATGATAGTTCCATGAACTTTTGGGTCATATCTTTTTTGAACTTGCCAAGTTTCTTTACCTCTTCTTTAATAAATTTGTACAACTTCACTATCTGGTGCTTTTCTCTCCATTGGTGCCCATAGATCTGCTTTGTGAGAGTTGGGAGACTTTGGGTACCTTTGTTGCCTTATTTCCCCATGTTCCTCTTGTAGGTATGTATGTGTGCATTTGTATGTATGTGTGTATGTTTGTGTGGGCAGGGGCGGGATGTAAGAGAAGGGAGGTGTAATCTGGTATTGAGGAAAGCTATGAGGTTTTCAGAACCTGTTGATAAAGTTGTGTACCTAAAAGGTGGAGGAGAGGCGAGGGGAGACAAGGAGATAGATGAAAGAAGGAAGAACGAAAAGAATAGGACAGGGAAAGACAGAAAGTGCAAGAGAAGATGGGAATGATCGAGGAAAATATGGGAAAGCAACTGGAAAGAAGAGTTTAAAAGTGGAAGAATAATAAAAATAATATTTTTATTAAAAGTTTTTATTAGGTAAAAATAAGATAGTATTGATACAGAAGATAGAATTGAAGAAAAGGAATAAGGAGAAGAGAGATAGAAAATAAACAACTATATCAAAGCAAAAAACAAACAAAGGGAAAGATAAGGAAAAAACTGAAAGAAAACAAAGGAAGGAAGAAAGAAAGAAGAAGGACAAAAAAAGAAAGAAAATATGACAGGAACCCAGATCACATGCTCCAACAAGAGAATGTACATGCAATTCTCATGTGACCACTATGCCAGAAAGCCCAAGTGTCCACACAGTTCCCTTCTGGCCTTCTTTGTGATCTGTTTACAGGCAGCTTCACCACATTTCCCTCTGTCTGTAGGCTGGTTCCCAGTCTGTGGTGAGGGGTGTCAGTTTCTTCCATCCAGCCCGCTTAACACGGGCTGTGCTTTGGGCATGGTTAACTGTGGTCTTTTGTCTCTGACCTATGATCCAACCACCTCAATTAATTTGAGAGGAGGAGGATGTGAAATAATTTTTCTCACACTGAACTCTCCTTCACTTTCTGCCAATGTCCTGCTTCCCTTTGAGCTGGGCAGTTTCATGTTCTCACTCAGATATTTTCGACTAGTTTGTTGCCAGAAGGTCTCTGCCCCACCTTGTCCTGCCTTTACTTTTGAACTCAAATCCTTAATTGATCCTGTTTCAAAATTTTCCCTTTCTAGCCAGCAAAATCTGACATAGTCCCTGGGCTTGGTTTAGGGACTTTTTCCCCCTGTAGCATGATGGTGGTCATGGTTCAGGATTTCTTACTAACTCAGATTTTTCCAGTATGTGCAGAGTCTGTTCCAGGAGTCTGGCCTCCAGTGGTAGTTCATTCCCTCAGGCTGTTTGGACCTCTCACAGTGGCTGCTCCTCAGAAAGAGTAGGGATGGGGTTACTAGAGAATTGGTGGTACCGTTTCCCTTTTTCAACAGATACTTTGATCTACCTGTATGGTCTTTCAGATTAATTTTCAGCTTCAGGGTATGAGTTCTTCTCCCCATTTCACAATACCTGTATATTAGGTGAATCTTTTCTGAGCCATCTGTGATGTAACTCGTCCTCTAGTCAGCCATGTTGAATCTTTCAATTTTTTTATGAGGTTAATTGGCACATGTACTGCTAGTTAATTTTTATTGTTGTATAGTATTCTAATTTATATATCTTTTTGGTATATATCTGAGTTCTTCCATTTTTTTCCTTTACAAAATGCTACTATGAATATTCTTGTTATGCATCCTTGTACACAAATGAGGGTTTCTCAAAGGTGATTAATGGTGAAATTTCTGCATCATTGAGAATATGCATTTTCAAATTTATTAAATTTTGAAAAATGTACCCCTGAAGCTTATTTACTCCATTCTTAGCAAAAAGAAAATTTTATAACTCTTTTGATATGTCAGTTTATATTAATATTTCAGATGTTGTGAATTGAAGATAACATGCCAGTTGAAAAATAAGACACCTTTTATGTTAAGATATGTATGCCCTCAATGTACAGAGAGTCAAGAAGCTGATTCAAAATAAAGGCAGGTATATGAAATGTTCCTATTTATATAAACTCCTAAAGAAAAGAAATTAGGTCAAATTCAGTGGGTTATTCAGCATTCTCTTTTATATATTTTTATTGAGTTTTAACCAAAAAGCATTTTGAATTATTTTTAGGATGTAGATGGCTTACTGTGAAGCTATCTGTTGTGTGAATGTTGGAGTGAGTGAATAAAGGATGGAACTGTATGGCTAATAACATAAGAACAATAAAATATAATGAAATACAGTTAAAATCTAATTAGTGTCCCTGAGCTGAAATGTTAAAGAGAAATACCTGGTGGAGGGAAGGTCTCCATACTGATCTGCTGTAAATGTTATCACAATTTATGTGACATCCCTTTTCTGTCTACCCCCTTGTCTAGGTGCTACCATTATGGCTGTTTCTATTTCTTTGTCATAAATTCAAAACCTGGGGAGACTGAATGTGCTCGTTTGGTGTGTAGCCTTAGCATCTCCCCTCCTTGGCAAGATTTCTAGGGGTTTTCGCCAGCCAGGTGGGCATGACATACTAGTATTTCTTCCTGGCCCACCATGGTAAAAAGCTGGTTCCCTTCACCTGGGTTCTAGTGGACGGGCAAATACTGTGTTGTAGCTGGGCTTTCATACAGCACTTCCAAGTAGTGCCTTGTTGCCGTGGAATTGTTGCTGCTGGTTTTCTGGAGATAAAGTCTAAATCAGGCTAGGTGTGTTTTGAGGTAGGATAGGGATTATTGAATTGCTTGTTTGCAAATCCCTGTTAACTCACTGAACATATGCAGTCATTGTTAAGTTGTCACTGCAGAGACATGCAGAACATTCTCAAAATAGCATATTGGTTTGCTAAGGTTGGATTAAAGACTTGGTCCCCAGCACATGACAGTGTTGGGAGGTGGTGGAACTTTTAAGAGGTGAGGCCTAGTAGAAGAAAGGTAGTTCACTGAAAGTGTGTTCATGGAGGGGATATTGAGACTTCCTGTCTTTGTTTCCTGATCCCTGAGGTGAATAGGACTTCTCTGCCACACATTCTTGCCGTGATGTACTGTGGTGACCTAGGCCCACAGGGTCCAGTGACTGTGCACTGAAACCTCCAAAACTGTGAGCTAAAGTAAGCCTCTCTTCTTTTTAAGTTGATTGTCTTGGGCATTTTATCATAGTAACAGACAGCTTACGATTCTGCATAACAGAATCACAAACTGTGGCTTAATCAACAGAAACTGTGTCACAGTTCTGAAGGCTAGAAGTATGAGATCAGTGTGTCGGCAGGGTGGTTTCCTTCCTAGGACTGTGAGGGGCTGTGTGGGAGCGTCTGTTCCAGGCTCCTCAGTGTGGCTTGTAAATGACCATCTTCGTGTGTTTTCACATCATCTTTCCTTTGTGCCTATCTGTCTGTATGTCTAAATTTTCGCCTCTTAGAAGGTTGTCAGTCATACTGGATTAGGTCCTGAGGGCCTCATTTTAACTTGATGACTTCAGTAAGGACCCAATTCCAAAGAAGATCATTTTCTGAAATATTAAGATTTAGGACTTCAACATATGCATTCTGGGGACACACTTAACACCATAACAGGTTGCAGCACAGTGTAGGATTATGAGGGAATTATTCGAAGGCTACTTGTAAACTGGATTTTCAACCACCAGGGAAGCTAGTGTCCTAGACATTGCACACTTTCAAACCTTCTTTTTGATAGATACAGGAGCACATTCACAATTTGTTACCACAGACTTGGTCTAGTACAGTGAGCTTACTTACTTGCTAACTTCTAGGAAGGAAGTTTTGGAAGTCAGTTTAAAAAGTTGGATATTGTCCTAGAATTAGATATAAATAGATTTCTTCCCCCAAGAGTTTACTGCTTGAGTTGTTTTTTCATTTGTTTTCAGATTTATTTTAATCATTGTTAATGAAAGAAATACCTGAAAACTTTCTTTTTTGGTTCTAGACTTAAAAGAAATTATATTTGTCATCCAGAGTCAAAGCAATTCTTTTCATGCAAAGAGAGCAGAGCAGTTGAAAAAAAGAATTTTAAAGCAGGCTGCAAATCTTACACAGGTATGTAGAGATGGCTCAGGATATGTGCTAATTATGTTTTTCTTGATGCAATTATGTTTTCCAAAGCATCGAAATTAGTTTTTTTTTAGATGAGAATAACTCTTGACTCATTTAGCTTGTTTAGTATTGACTATTGTTGAAAATGCTGTGGTTACAAAGCAAATACAAAGAAGTAAATTATAAAAATCAGAGCAGAAATTAATGCTATTGAGACTAAGAAAACAATACAAAGAATCAAAGAGCAGGTTCTTTGAAAGATTTAATAAAATTGACAAACCCTTAGCCAGCCTCATCAAAAAAAGGAAAGAAAAAACCCAAATCCATGCAATTAGAAAGGAAAAAGACAAAATCACAACAGATCCTGCAGAAATTCAGAAGATCATCAGTACCTACTTTGAGAACTTGTTCTCTGCTAAGATAGAAGACTCAGAAGAAATGGATAGATTCCTCAATATATTTGAATTACCGAAACTGAACCAAGAAGATATAAAAATTCTAAATAACTCAGTATCAGTCAGTGAAATTAAAGAAGTAATTAAAAAACTACTAACAAAGAAAAGCCTGGATCCTAATGAATTCACTGTTGATTTCTACAAGAACTTTAGAGAAGATCTAATGCTACTACTCCTGAAACTCTTTAATCAAATTAAAAGGGAAGCAGTACTCCCAAAATCATTACTGGAAGCAAGCATTACCCTCACACCAAAATCAGAGAAGGACCCAACCAAGAAAGAAAACTACAGGTCAGTCTCCTTAATGAACATAGATGCAAAAATACTCAATAAGTTACTGGCAAGCAGACTGCACCAAAGATTATACTCCATGACCAAGTAGAATTCATCCCAAGGATTCAGGGATGGTTCAGCATATTCAAATCAATAAATGTAATATACCACATCAACAGAACCAAGGAAAAAACTCAGAAAGATAGACACAGAAAAGGCATTTGACAAAATTCAACACCCATTCATGATAAAAAATCCTGCAGAAAATTGGAATAGGTCTTTATCTCAATCTGATAAAAGGCATCTATGACAAGTCAACTGCTAGCATCATATTAAATGGTCAAAAACTGAAAGCTTTCACTCTAAAATGAGGAACATGACAAGAATGCCCACTGTCACCGCTGCTATTCAATATTATTTCTGGAAACATTAGCCAGAGCAATTAGACAAGAGAAAGAAATAAAAGGAATTTGGATACAAAAGGAAAAAGTTAAATTATTGTTATTTGCTGATGACATAATAATCTATGAAGACCCCCAAAACCTCACCAAAAGACTCCTAGGATTAATAATCAAATTCGGCAGCATAGCAGGATACAAAGTCAGCACTTAAAAATCGGTAGCAAAAAAAAAAAACAGCATTCCTGTATATGAATAACAAACTCACTGACAGAGAAATTAGGAAACCACACCTTTCATAATAGCATTAAGAAAAATGAAATACTTACAAATACTTACAGAAAGACCTATATACTGAAAACTATAGTACTCTGAAAAATGAGATCAAAGAGGATATCAGAAAATGGAAAGATATCCCCTGTTCTTGGATAAGCAGAACCAATATAGTGAAAATGACCACACTTCCATAACTGCTATAGATTTAATTCAATCCCCTGTTTAAAATGCCAATAGCCTTCCTCACAGAAACAAAGAAAGCACTTCTAAGATTCATATGGAACCAGAAGATAAGCGGAATACCAAAAGCAATTCTAGACAACAAAGGCAAGGCAGGGGGCATCACAATCCCCAATTTGAGGTCATATTACAAAGCTACTGTGATAAAAACAGCATGGTACTGACAAAAATAAACAAAAATGTACCAGACCCAAGGATCACTAGAACAGAATAGAAATAACTCCAAGCACACTCAGCTACATTATCTTTGACAAAGGAGCCAAACTCCTTCACTGGAAGAAAAATAGCCTCTGTAGTTAATAAATGGTGCTGTGGGAACTAGCTTTCCACATGCAGAAGATTAAACCTGGACCCATATCTCTCACCATGCACTAAACTAAAATCACATGGATCAAAGATCTAAAATAAAAAATTAAAATAGAAAACTTAATCTGCTGAGAGATAAAATAGGTAAAACTCTTGAAGACATAAATGTAGGCAAAAACTTTATGAACAAAACCCCAGTTGCACAGGAAATATTACAAAGAATCAACAATGGGGATCTCTTTATATTAAAAAGCTTTTGCCAGCAAAAGAAACTACCAGCAGAGTGAATAAACAACCCATAGAATGGGAAAAAAATTTTTTACCAGCTATTTCTCAGCCAAAGTACTAATATCTAGAATATATGAAGAACTCAAAAAAAAAAAAAAAAGAGAGATTCCACCAAATTTAAAGACTTCATCCAAAAATGGACATCTGAAATGAATAGATACTTCTCAGATGAAGAAGTAACAACAGCAAATACATATATAAAAAAAGTGTTCACCATCACTGGCCATTTGAGAAATGCAAATTAAAACAATACTGGTAATCCATCTCACTCCCGAAAGAATAGCTGTCATCAAGAAGTCAACCAAGAACAAATGGTGGTGAGGGTATGAGAAAAAAAGAACTCTTCTCCACTGTTGGTGGGATTGTAAATTGGTACAACCAATATGGAGATCAATATGGAGATTCCTCAACAAACTAAAACTAGAGGTTCCATTTGACCCAGCTATTCCCCCTTCTTGGTATCTTTCTGAAAGAGTTAAAAGCATCATACCACAGCAATATATACACACCCATGTTTATAGCAGCATGATTTGTACTAGCCAAATCTTAGAAACACCCTGGATGCCCAGTAGATGAATGGATAAAGAAAATGTAGTTTTTATATACAGTGGAGTATTACCCTGCCATAAAGGATAAACTTGAGACATTTTTGGATAAATGGATGCACTCTGAGACCATACTTTTAAGTGAAATAAATCACACATATGTTTAAATATCTCATTGTATATTCTCTTGTGTGAGAAACCAAAAGCATAAGTAAGAACCAAAATGGATGATAAATATCAAGAAGTAGGATGAAAATACTCAAATGGGAAGGGGAGCAAGGGAGAGTGGAGGGGGAAGGGAAGGAAGGAAAAAGGGAAAAAAAGAATGAAAGAGAAAAAATGAAAACAAAGCTTTTGTAAATGGGGAGGAGATGAGGGGTTGAAGGGTGGGGAGGGGAATGGGGAGAAAAGAATTAAGATATATTATGTACAGGTACAGATTTCCTGTGATGAATGTGATCAATATGAATGACAAATATGTACTAAAAAATACTGTGATTAATTATTAATGTTCAAAATATTCTACATAAAGTATATATATATGTGTGTGTATAGTATATATGTTTTAATTTAAGAGAGTTTAATAATTGTGTAGGATTATTGTGATTATGTCATGAAATATACTAAAAAGAAGTAGAAATAACTTTGTAAAGGCAGGACTTAAAAGAGCCGAGATAATTAAAGTTCAAAATTTTGGCAACAAGTTCTGAGGCAGTTTTCACGTTGAAATAACATTTTCATTAAGCTTAGTGGTGCTTCCTCTTTGGGTCTTTTAATCTGTTTTTTAATTGGATGTCATTAATTGAACTTTGATTTGATTTATAATGTAATATTCCAGAAGGATTATGGAGAGGAAAAGTCTACACGTACAAGTACATTTTAATGGCATTTAAAATAGGCATGAACTGAATCTAAAGTTGTTCTGAATAATGCTGAAAGTGTGAGATGAAGGAAGATCTACTTTAGTATACAATAGTTCCTCCTTAGTGGGGCATATATTCTAAGACCCCCTAGTGGATGCCTGAAACCACAGACAGTACCAAACATGATATCCTGTTTTTTCATATGCATACCTATCTGGTAAAATTTAATTTTAAAATTAGGCACAGTAAAAGATTAGTAACAATAACTAATAATAAAATCAATTATTTATAATAATATATATAATACAATCTTTAGCACTGCTACTCATTGTTTTGGAATCATTATTAAGTAAAGTAAGGTTTACTTGAACACAAATACTCCAAAAAATAAACGGCCAGAAATATCAGTGGAAGTAAGCAACTGTAGTGATATTTGAGTCCTAGACATTGCTTAGAAGAAGGTTTGTTGTTTTTCCTCTTTAAATAATAAACTTCATATAAACTTCAGTTAACTTCCATGGATACCTGCAAGAACAGGTTCTTTGGATTGCCTCATTCGGGACATCATATTTTCTCAAGGGAGAGGAAAGAGTTACTATTGACAGGTTATTTGATTGGAGATTGGAGCCATTTGATAGGTTGAAAATTTGTCTTTGTCTGGAAATTGAACTTACAGGGATTTTCTTTTAACTGAACCCTTCTGGATTTCATCAGAGAGGCAGACGTGCATGCAGCAACCTTGAGCAGCTAACTTCTTCCATTTGCTCAGCAAATGTTAGTGGGGTGGCCACCTCTGAAAAAGCCCCACCTATGACTGCATGGGGCTTTGGGGGGACAGCTAGATACAAGCTGTAACACACCTCCTTCTTGTCCAGTTCCTTTATACCTAGGATATCTTTCTGGGTACCTTCTTGACCTGCAGTTGTAAATCATTTCCTCTTTTGTCTTACTTCTCTGTCTTGTACAAATTTCTTTTGTATAATTTTCACTTTGTATTATGACTTCTGTTACCTTTTTGTCTTTCTGTTCTACAAATTTTGAGAGCAGAGAACAGAATATGTCTTATATTTTATTCTTCAGAACCATGTAGTGCTTGTGTGTGCTTAGCCAGAGTCTTTAATGTTAATTGAATTGAATCCCCAAAACTCATTATCTGTTCTTTCTCAGAATTGCTTTTTTTTTTTTAATTTTTTTTTTGAGACAGGGTCTCACTATGTAGTTCAGACTGGCCTTGAGCTCATGGCAGTCTTCCTGCCTCAGCCTCCCGAGTATATGTGCTGGGACTACAGGCATGCGCCACTATGCCCAGCTCTTTTCTATTTTAATAGTAGTTTCTTTTCATTTGTCTTACATACAGTGTGGGTACCTTTGGCCATGCACATGCACACACGTGTGTACATGTTTACACACAGGCACATTGCATTAAATCACAAGTTCTCCAAGTTCTCTACTTTTGATCCCTCTATAATGTCTTAGACATATGTCTTAAATCACTTTTTTTCATAGCTAGACAAGATACCCAACAACAGCAGTTTAAAGGAGGGGAGGTTTATTCTGGTTCACATATTAGAAGCCTCAGTCCTTGCATGGTTGGCCAGCTCCAGGCTGAAGCAGCATGGAGGAAGGGTCTGGCAGAGGAAAGCTGCTCATCTCATGGCAGACAGGAAGCAGAGAGAGAAGGAGGAAGGTGAGGAGGGAGATAAACCCTTCTAGGCCATGCTTCCAAGGATCTCCCTTTTTGGCTTGTGCCCCATAATCCAATCACCTTCCAAACACATGAGGGTTTGGAGTGAATTTTGTATCTCAACCTTAGTAATATAGTGGATATTCAACATTTCACAGTTGAATCAAAGCCAAGAAATTTAACAAATTAAAATGGAAATCTTAATGAATTATTTTATCTATTTTATTTTTATTAATTCCTATATTGATAATGGCCAGCTCCTTTCCTATTAAATATAACAGCTATTTATTTCCCTCAGAAAAACCAGAGTTTAAGGAAAAGAGTGGAAAAATGGTGTACAAGTTGACACTAGGAAAATAGATGTTTAAATTAAGTTTGTCTTTGAGAGACAATATGGAAAAGAATCAAAAAATTTACTGGATTGCTTAACATTGACATTATAACAATGGTCTGAAGAAGCTGGAAGATTTCCTTTCCCTCACAGAATAGTTTAGTTGGTGGGTGGTGGCATGTAGGCCACTCTGCTTCAGGTTCCCCTGCCTTGTTATTTGGATAAAGTGTCTTGTTGGCATTGGAGTGGCCAAAAATGACTTACACTTTGTATTCCAGTGTGTGGACAGGCAGCTTCCTTGTGAGGATGTGACCTGGAAGTTACATATCTTATGTCTCCTCTGCACTATTGTCCAGAACATAATCATGTGGGTGCACCAAGGCTGGGAAATATAATGTTGGTGTGGGTGGACTTGAGTCCGGCCAGAACTCAAGGAGTTCTGATCACTAAAAGGAAGATAGTAGGTTAGATCCTGAGAGACAAACTGATACCTCTGCCAAAGTTTGCATATCAAAGACTCAGCTAGTCTATAGAAGAATCTATCAGTGAATCTCTTGTTCATTCAGTATTTACAGATTTACCATGGGCAAGTACTTGGGATGCAAAGATCAAGAAGACATAGTGCAGAAGAAGAGGCAGGCCCATCAGTAGGTAGTTTGAAAGCCAGGTGGGAATGTAGTAATGGAAGGTGCACAAAGAAGGGCCCACCATGGTGGGGTGTGGTGGGGTTGGAGGGAAGCTAAGGAGAGGGCATATGAGGAGGGATTTCTGAGCTGGGTCCTACATATTAGGCACAAGGTAGGTTGAGGACAGGGTGGGAGAGGAGGACTCCCCATATATGAAGATAGGCACAGGCAGCCAAGTGAGAGGCAGGTATATGTGTGGGCACTGCATGCCATTCTGGGAGGGTGTCAGGTGGGAGTTAGCCACGTGGGCAGTCAGCCTGGAAAGGTGGGTGGGAGCATGGTCATAGAGGAATTATATGTCCTCTGGGGAGCCAGTCTTTTGGGGGAGCTTCTTAGGAGGGCCTATGGACATTTTAAGGACTATATCTTTCATGCATGAGAACTTAAGCATCTCTGGCTCCTGGTGGTAACTACATATGACCCTAAGTCACTGCTACAGCTAAGAATGACCCGTTTGAGACTTACTGCTAGGGAGAACTGTTGGGGAGGAGGAACCCAGTTGTATTTGTTTTAAAACCAGCCCCTCATTGGTAGTGGGGAAAACAGTGTTAAGCCAAGATTGAGGCAGGGGCTTGGAGAGGCTGTTTGGATGGGCTGTAGATCATTCTGGGCCCTCAAATGCACAGTGGAGAAGCCATGGGCCAGGATGGGAGTGGTGGTGGAGGTGATGTGGGGCCAGAATGGCGGGATTTAGACATGGGCTGAAGGAGAAAGCAGGGACAGCCCCCAGGTAGGCCTTGGATGAGGTGGTGCTTCCAGGTGGGGCTGAGGACAGCTTCACAGATTCACAGGGTGAGATTGACTTCAGGTTTCCATGGGTCACATCAAGGTGGCAGGATCAGTGGCTGGAGGCTAGGTATTTGTCTGATGTTCAGGAGAAGGCTTTGGCCAGAAGTGGAGTTTGAGCATCAGCAGTACTTATGTGTAGTGGCTGAGATCTTGAAGGCACTGCTTGCTGGAAGGCCACTGGGCTCTGGAAAAGACCAGTGTCTAGTGGATGGGCAGACCCAGGGGAGTCATCTCTGGAGACTGAGGAATGAACAGAGAAGTGTTGAGAGAAGGGCGATGTGTGATACCAGGAACCTCAGGAACTGTTTCCAGTAGTGACCAGTCCTGTGATACTGTCCAGAGAGTCCTGTAAGGGGGTCTCCAACTGCCCATTTGATGGGCTGTCTCCTGGGATCCTGCCTGGACACTCAGCTCAGGAAGTGGCTCAACCTTCCTGCTTTGTGGTAGGTGGTTCTGTTACTGCCATTATTGTTTTGTTTTTTAATTGTAGACAAAAAGCATATGTCTTAGTTACTTTTCTCATTGAGACAAAATACCTGACACCCAAAGTTAAGGACGGAAAGGTATGTTTGGCTCACAGTTTGTAGAGGTTTCAGTCCATAGTTGGCTGGCTCCAAGGCAGGTTGGCATGGCAAGGGACATCATAGAGGAAAAATAGTTCATGGCAGGTAGAAGGCAGCAAAGCAGCAAAGTAGCAAGCACCAAGTGGTCACAGCAGTCCTCTTTCTGTCCCTTATATTCTATCCAGGCTACTTGCCCTTAGGGCGGGTAGCACTCACACCCAAGGAAGGCCTTAAACCAATTAGTGGATTAATTTAGTAATCATACACCCTTGATTCCCACATCACACACTCTAGATCCAGCCACCTTTGAAAAGCCCCACCTACAACCATATGAGACTTTGAGGGAATGTCTAGACACAACCATAACAGATTATAACATAAAATTTACATCTCAAGTGCACAATTCAGTGCTATATTAAGTATTCATATTAGCCACACATTTCCAGAAATTTTTTATCCTGCAGAACTGAAATGAACCCATTAAAGAACAACTCCCAGGCCAAGGATTTAGCTCAGTGGTTCTGCCACCTGCCTCGCAAGCGCAAGGTTCCGAGTTTGATCCCCAGTACCAAAACCAAAAAAAAGAACAACTCCCCATTCCATTTTCCCATGGTCCCTGGCAGCCATTCTACTTTCTGTCTGTGAGTTTCACTGCTCTGGGGTGCCTTAGATAAGTGGAGTCATACAATCTTTGTCATCTTGTGATGGGCTTCACTTAATAATGTCTTGAAGGTTCATCTCTGTTGTAGCATATATCAGAATATTCTTTTATAAAGGCTAAGTATAATTTTGATTTTGGTAGGCTTTGTTTCTGGTAACCTCAGTCCACCAGGATGGACATTTTATCTTCAGACACCTGGTTTCTGGGGTGCTCATTGGCATTTTGTGTGCCCTCCCTTACAGTGAATTTTGTCCTGTCATGTGTCTGTCCTGCTGTCAAACTCTAGGGGGAAGCAAGACCTGTTCCCTACTTTTCTTTGTATCCCCCTACCCCCTTGCACCCAGTAGACTATCAAACACAGTATTAGAAACTGCATTTCCATCAGTGCTTTTTTGTCAGCTTTGAAAGCTTAGGAAATAGCTCCATTAGCTTTCCTAGTACTTTATGCCTCTATTTAGTTTTAGTATACTTAATGTTAATTTTTATTATCTTTAATTTCCATTTACAATTTGCAATTTAGACAACCTGTTGGGTTAGGGGACTTAGATTGCCACTAGGTGGCAATATTGGTTTTACATTTAAAGACATAATTAAGCAATATCATTAGTGCCCCCCCCATTTAATTTCTGTATTAGTGGAGTCTAGACTAAAATGATAAGGACCCTTCCTTCTAATTATTAGATAAGGATACTCCCTTCTAATTATTAGATAAAGATACTTTCTTCTAATTATTAAATGGTCTGTTAGCATTACTCATTTCCTCAGTTGGAAGTCAGCTGTGAGTACTGAGGTAGTATGACAAAACTTTAATCCTTGGATTTAATTTGCTCCCAGTCCAGGCATGGTGGTACAGGCCTGTAATCCCAGCGCTTGGTGGGTTGAGATTGCTGCATGTTCAAGGCCAGCCTGGGCTACATAGTGAGTTTAGGACCAGTGGACTACATAGTGAGAACTTGTCTCAAACAAACAAAAAACGAGAATAAAATAAAATTAATTTGCTCACAAGATCCAGAGATTATTATAATGGCTCAGATAGTATGTATTTGGATGAACAAGTCTTTTGGTAGTCGAAATGGCCAGTGAGATCTTAGAATTTGCAAGTGTACTTGATACTGGATCATTTTTTCTTTTTATAGAGTTTTTGGATGCCCGATGTGATCAAAAGTTGAGTTTACTCCATGAATAGCACTTTAGACATCTAAAAATTGTTGACAGCTTACATAGATTGTATAGACAGTTCTTTTAGAGGTGGGCAATGAAGACATACCCAGCCCTGGAACTGCATGAACACAGAGAAGTAAGACTGACCCTTTTTTTGTATCGGAAATCAAACTCAGCCTAGCGCTTGCCAGGCAGGTGCTGTGCCACTGAGCTACATTCCTGGGCCTTAAGACTAACTTTTGAGAAGTAAATCCTGAAATGTACCAAGCATGGCATGTGTGCATGCATGTATGTGTGTCTTCTGTCTTTGTATGCTGGGATGATGACAATACACAGACACACATCTCCTCCACCTTAAAGAAGCAGGATGGCTCCCTAATTGAAACTTGACTGGAACATGTTTCAAGAAATGACATACTCTTAAGAAAGCGTTGACAGTTCAGTCTGCCACGAAAGCTGAGTGAGATAAGTGGAATCTAAAAGGCAGAATTTGTCAGGGCCTCCCCAGCCTGGTGGTGGGAACATGCTGGTTCCTCCAAAGGAGGCCTCAGTCCCAACATATGGCAGTATGTATGTGCTCTACTTCTAAAGGACAGGATGTCTGGGGCCCTCTTGTCACCAGTGACTTCAATATGAAGCCTTCAGATTGCAATTTTGCTTTCTTCATAGATTTACCCATTGTGAGCATTCATAAAAGTTGCTTGGGGAGGGAGGAATCAGCAGTTAGTTTTCATCATTTGAATATTTATCTGATAGCTCAAAATATCTATGCCGCCCACAATACCAGATGTCTAGAACTGCTGTTTATTTATTCATTACTCCTGGCAGGTTGCACTTGACTACAAAGTCTGCCAAAAAATTAAGGTGCAAAAATTTAATGGTATCTGTGATTATGCTTCTGCTTCTAACTATTCTCTTTGCTTCCGCAAGTCATTACCTGGGTCTGTTTTGCCTTGCGGTGCTATATAATGCGGTCTTATTAAAAACACAAACATTTTTCTTTGGCACAGTGTGAATAAAAATCAGGGCCCCAAACTAACTTTCCACCTGAAATGTAATATTGTACTTTGAGTTGCTGCTAAAATGATAAACTATTGTTTTCTCTAATAGTTTGGGCCACTGTAATGTCATTCCTATCTCCAGTTTTGAAGCTTATAATGCAGTTTATAGTCACTTTGAAGTCTATGTTTTTTTCTAAGCAGTAGCTCATCAGGCTTTGCCAAGTATTTCATGTGCAGTATACTGTTCTAGATTGCTCTGGTGCAAAGGGCTAGGAAGGAATTTAAAAAGTGTATTCTAGTTCTTTGAGTTCCTTATAAGGTAAATGGTAAATAGTTCATATTATAAATGACTACTGTTAAGTGAATATTAGAAGTGTAACACACAAAAACCAATAGCTTTCCTCTACACGAACAACAGACTCACTGAGACAGAAATAGGGCAAACAATTCCTTTCACAGTGGTATCCAAAAAACCTGAAATACCTAGGAATCAACCTAACAAAAGAAATCAAAGACCTCTTCTTAGAAAACTATAGCACTCTGAAAAGAGAGATTGAAGATGATATCAGAAAATGGAAAGACATCCCCTGCTCATGGGTAGGAAAGATCAATATAGTGAAAATGGCCATACTTCCAAAACCGCTATATAGATTCAATGCAATTCCAATTGAAATCCCAGCAGCATACTTCATGCACCTTGAGGAAACAATCCAAAAATTCATTTGGAACAAGAAGAGACCTAGAATAGCCAAAGCAATTCTAGGTAACAGAGACATGGCCGGGGGTATCACAATCCCCAACTTGAAACTATACTACAAAGCTACTGTGATAAAAACAGCATGGTATTGGCAAAGAAACAGACCTGAGGACCAGTGGAACAGATTAGAAGGTGCAGAGACAACTCCAGACACACTCAGCCATCTCATCTTCAGTACCCTCACTGGAGGAAAGATAGCCTCTTTAATAAATAGTGCTGCAGAAATTGGGTTTCAATTTGCCAAAGATTAAAACTAGACCTATATCTCTCACCATGCAGTAAACTAAAATCAAAATGGATTAAAGATCTAAATATTAAAATAGAAACGCTGAGCCGGCTGGAACAGAGATTAGGTAGAACTCTTGAAGACATTGGTATAGGAAAAGATTTTATGAACAAAACCTCAGTTGCCCATGAACTAGCACAAACAATCAACAAGTGGGATCTCTTCTTATTAAATAGCTTCTTCTGCTCAGCAAAAGAAACCACAATGTAGGAAAAAATCTTCACCTGCTATTCCTCAGACAAAGGTCTACTATCTCGAATCTGTAAAGAACTTAAAAAGATCAGCCCTCCCATATTTAAAGACCCAATCCGAAAATGGGCATCTGAAATGAACAGACATTTCTCACACAAAGAAGTAGAAGTGGCAAATAAACATATGAAAAAATATTCAACATCGCTGGTCATTCGAGAGATGCAAATGAAAACAACGCTGAGATTCCACCTCACCCCAGAAAGAATGGCTGCTCTCATGAAATCAGTCAATAACAAATGCTGGCGGGGCTGTGGGGAAAGAGGAACCCTGCTCCACTGCTGGTGGGAGTGTCGACTGGTGCAACCACTGTGGAAATCAGTATGGAGATACCTCAAAGAACTAAGACTGGAAGTCCCATTTGACCCAGCTATTCCCCTGCTGGGTATCGTCCCCAAAGAATTGAAAGAATCATACCACAGTGATCTATGTGCACCCATGTTCATAGCAGCACAATTTGTAATAGCTAAAACTTAGAAACAGCCCAAATGCCCATCAACTGGAGACTGGATAAAGAAAATGTGGGTTTTTTTTTTTAATAAAATGGAGTACTACTCAGCCATAAAAAATGAGAAATTAAAGACATTTATAACTAAATGGATGCACATTGAGGCGATACTCTTAAGTGAAATAAACAGGACACACATGTAAATACTGAATAGTTTCTCTAGTGTGTGAAACTGAAAGTGTCAGTAAGGACTAAAAGGTATAATAAATAATGTGAAATAGGAAGAAAAGGGGCAAAGAGTAGGGGAAGTGGGAGGGGTAGGGGAAAGGAAAGAAGGGAAAGGAAAACATATGAGAAATGGAAAAAAGAGAAACAAAGTCTTTGTAAATAGGGAAGGGTGGAGGGGGTGAAGGGACGGCTGGGAATGGGGAATAAATAAGAACCAAGATGCATCATGTAAAGGTACAAGTTCCTAATGAGAAATGTAAATGTATTGTGTACCTAAAATGTACCAATAAAAGAATTTTAAAAAAAGAAATTAGAAGTCCAGAATAAAAGTATTATAGTATTCACTCAAGTATTAATTGGTAATCTGTATTTGTATTAGGTAGTTTTGTCTGTACTAAAATGACAGCTGTATATCTATAGGTAATACATGGGGCCCTTGAGAATTATGATATACATTTGAAGCTGTTTAATATAGGGCTATATAAATACTTAAGTTTATATTATGTTACTTGGGGATGTGACCCAAAGGATAAAGAGGGAAAACTTGTGAAATCAGGTTGGGAAGAGGGAGAAATTAGCTGGAGGACGTAAATTTAGAATATAGTTCTAGAAGAAGAAGATATGAGTTGTCAGGAAGGTCACCTTTTAGAATTCCAGGTAGAAACTGGTACAGTCAGCCGTGGGGGAAGCATGAAGCATGTGTTGGGAATGAACTACTGTTCTTTTTAGATTAGAACAAAAAAGGCTGGAGAGATGGGGATATGGTTGGTGAATGTGGGGTTCACAAGGCACATCTGTAGATTGAAGAATACAGATTCTGAAGAGTGGTATTTTTTCCCAATTTCTGTTTTTTTGGTCTCCCTAGATTGCAGATAGAAAAGTAAAGATTATTTAGAGAAGAGAGGTCCACAAACCAAAAACAGAGTGGAGGTGAAATTCACAAGGAGGCTTGTGCAATTTGCTTTTCAGTTTCTTTTATTTCAAATGTCTATTATATACACATCATCTGTGAGCTAATTTTGATTTGACTTCTGATTTTTGAACTTTACAGAATTCCTCGAGGAATTCTTGTTTTATTTGTTACGTGAAACAGAAAGCAAACAGTTCAGCTCTCGGGGATACTCTTTGGGGTATCTTGAGTTTATGTTGGGATTGAAATGGAAAGCTTTCATCTGAGTCTTTTTGTTTTCTCTTCTGGAACCTGGGTCCTATTTCTAAGGGCATCCTATGCTGAGGCATTTTTTTACTAGAGCTTCAGAAGGATGTGAACACCTGCCTAAAATTATGGAAACTTACTGTTTTCCAAAGGAATTCCAAATAATATGAAATTGGAAATAATGAAGGAGAGAAGATCAAAGGCATAATTGCATTGTTTTTTGTAAGTTCTCCTAAAACAAAGATCCAAGAATCATTTAAATACTCTAAAATGTGAAGTTTCACTTTAGCACAAGAAAGAGTGGGTCATGCTTGGCCAGGGAGTCACTTTGGATGGGGACAGGGACTCAAACCAATGTAGAAGGAGGACTTGGTAGGAGGCAGAGGACAGTTTAGAATGAAGGCAGTGAGTGAGAAATAGGCAGAACCATAGATAATTATAGTTCTATTTTTAAAAGATAACTTGCCAGTACCAAAATAAATATATATCTATATCTATATCTATATTTATATCTATATCTATATCTATATCTCTCTATATATCTATCTATCCAGAGGTAGGGGATGCTTAAGAGTTTTTTGGAAGAATAATAACGAGCAGATATCAGATGACCTTTTCTCCTTTAGGCCAAATGGATCTACCCTAGCTGCTCAGAAACCTCTCCATCCTCCCCACCCCTGTTTTTTGAAGAGAACAGACATTTCTAATTTTGTTGCCTTCTATTGTGGGAGACTGTAAGCCTTATTTAAAACCTGGCAGACTCTCAACCTCACAAATAAATTATTCTTTTTGCTTTTTCGCAAAAAAGTTTTGGAAATCACTATTTTCTGGAGAAGAGTTAGTCAGGTCTTGGTTCATTAGATTAAAAAAAATCTCTTATTTCTATAAAATAAGCTGAGAAAGCTGGCAAACCGTCTTGTAGATTAGTGTGAAGAAGCCTGAGAAAGATGGCCTTGCGGTTTCTATTTTTAGAAGTTTGTTTTATTGGCAGGGAGACAGTGTGAGGTACTTCATTAAAAGGTTAGCTTTGAGATTCAGAAGTGTATTATTGCCTCAGCCATTTGATACTATCATTAAACTTTCTCTTTGAGATGATAGCAATTGAATGCTTAATTACTTAGTATTTTGGAGGTAGAAATTGGTAGGCATTAAGTAATCATATTCAATTTTTTAATAAAGTGGAGACTATTACATTTGCTGTTGAATAAAAATTTATTCATTTAATAAATATCTATCAAATATTTACTTTGTACAGGCCCTATGGAAGATGCCCCGGGAAAAAAAGTATTTTTTTACATGTTATTTCATTAAAACAACACTGTCTCCTTTTAAATATACCACTAGCATTCTTAGAAACATCTTTTATACATGTCTCTTTACATAGTATATTCCATGCATCATAGGGAATAGGACATTGTGACTCAGGAAGGGGGTTGCCCAGTAATGATGAACTTTTCTACTATTTGGGAGGCCATGTCATGAGCACTTGTCTCTTTTGACTGCCCAGCATTTGAATCCATTCCCTGTCCTAGGGACATCTGCCCTGTGTGAGTCTGGAGGGAGGTTGGCCACCAAGATGCTCCATCTTCTGCATATACAGGAGGAGATCCTGTGATCTAGCAGGGTCAGTTGGATGTTGTCACACAGGCTTTTAAATCTGGAGCCAAGGACCCAAAGAAACAGATCATTTTAGAACTCTCTCCTCTAGGCATGACATCAGTGTTCAGTGTCTAGAGGTGACAGGAAGGCCAACCTAAGTGCCAGAGCACAGAGGGGTGAGTGTTCCATGTAGGTGGGACCTACAGTGTAATGTCCAGCAGGGGTGGCCTCTCCTGGTTTGGGTCACTGTAGCCTGTGCCCTACCCTGTGACAGATGCTGGACATGGTGCCTGCCCTCAAGGAGGCACATTGGAGTGAGCAGAACAGGTGGTTCCAGTGGTTGAATTGCTGCAGGAATCAATGCAAACTTGGAGCAGTGAGAACACAGGCAAGGAGACCTCCAGCCCTGCCTGGAAGAGACAGTGAAGGTTTAAGGCATTTGAACTAAGCCAGGAAATAGAGTTTGGTAGACATCTGCCTTCGGCAGTTCCTCCCTGGGATGCAGGCAGCGAACCATGGGCCTCACCAAATATTAGTGATTGGATAAAGGGAAGGAAAGTGAGCTAAGATGCTGAGCTCATGTTTGGAAAGGTGGAGTTTGAGGAACAGATGAGGCATTTAGTTTATGGGGTCAGAGTTTGGAGTGCAGAGTTGGAAACTGCAGTTGTCATCAGAGCTGACTTTCACTGAATGTTCCTCCTTGTCGTCATTATTTTATTTCCTGTCATGCTTCACTGTGGTGTGCTCTATCCAAGCATGAGCTCATTCAACTCTGAGTTAGTTCCTGTTCACCTTCCCATTTTGCAGAGAGGAAACTGCATAGAGAGATTAAGTGACCAGCCCATGTACACATCACTCCTAAGTAGTGGAGCCAGGACTGTATACCAGTTCTGATGGGCTCCAAAGCCTGTTCTCTCTGCATTGCTGCTGGGGCTAGAATCACCCTGCAGCATCAGTGCAGCAGATGGGTGAAAGTAAGTTCACGTCATTAATAAACAGTGACCTGTACCTGCTATCCTTTTACCTGACTTTACGGTTCTATAGTATTTATTCTTGACTTTCTCTTGTAGATTTATTTACTTATTGCCAGTGTCTTTCATTAGAATGCAAGATCCAAGAGGCCAGGGACAGCCTGTCTTTTCACAGTTATTTACTGTGTTCCTAGAACAATTGTAAGTACAATTGTTCCTGGCACATTGTAGGTGTTCAACAAATACTGTAAAAACAGTAATAATGTTAGCTCCCATTGTGAGCTTACCATGTGCCATGTATTTGGTGTATATTAACGCACTTGTCCCCCAAGACTATCCTTATCTCATCAGAGAATGAGGTAATAGCCACAGCAAAATTAAGAAACTTGCTTATGGTCAAATGGGTCTGAAGAAATAGAGCTTAGATTCAGATGAAAGTATTGTGTCTCCAGAAATCAGGTGCTTGAACACTATGCTTTCCTGGTTTCATGAGTAAATGAATGATTAGTTAAAAGATTTATATGAACTATAAAAATCTACTTAGTAATACATTTCAGAGTAAATCACTTATAAAATAAAATTTATAAATAATGATGTAACATTTTTTCTTTTTATGAAGGTACAGTTAAGGATTAAGACAGGTATCTGGAGGAAGGGTAGTTATATTTTAAATATAGACTCAGGGTTCTGGAAAGTATATTATTATGAGATCATTTATAATCTCCTGGTCTGTAAATAAATACTGTATTTTAAAGGCTAGCAAATCTGTTTCATGTATATTCCAAAAAGCTTATCACACATTTTTATTATCTTCATAAGATGTACCTACCTCTTATGAAATGAACTATAACAATAAACAGATGTTAATTGTCATCATAATTTGTTACTCTAAAAGCTCAGTTCAATGCCTAACAACTATATAATAGTAGAAATTTGGAGTTACAGTTGAATTGTAGTCAGTCTTAAAACAGAATTTAGTCTGTTAGAATCTTTGCCTAATACTTAACAAATTATTGGCTTCTGCTTTTCAATTTAGCACTTGGTCTGAATAATGAGACAATTAGACCATAAAACAATGTTATTCTAGGCTTCTAGGTTAAATTTAGGTAAGGACAAATTACAAATACTGGGAAATAGTCTTCATCAGCATAGAATTAAATAGTTGCATTTTTTTCCAGACAGAGGCAGAAAGACAAATGTGACTCAAAACCAAATCTTCCAAATAAGATTATTTATGATATTTAATATTCATTTGTTTTAATATATATTCAAATTTTAACTTTTAAATTCATGCCATTAATATTTGTAGAATTTTTTCATAATTTCCCCTCTATGTTAAGAGTAATAAGCTTTCTCTATTCTTACTTTGGCTTAGTTATGACATTGGAATCAAGCCCCTGTTCCAAGTAAAGATGATGAAGATGTGTAACAGCCAACTAATGAATTAGATTGTTGGTCTTAAATTTGCTTTCAGAATGTATTAGTTACTTTAAATAAGAATATATGACTTGATAACAAACATGTTCAAAGGAAGTGATGCCTGAAAGTCCAGTGGGCTTTTTGTCTTCAAAGTGACTGTTATACCTACCAGTAGATGTTGATGATGGAAATAAAAGTAGACTTTGATTCAGAGGCAAACTGATTCAAAAAGACAGATAGTTGACATCAGAATTTAAATTCGTGTGGTCAGCCTCTTCATTTTCTTTTCCTTAGCCACATTTATACTTTTAGCCCCTTCATGGTTAACTGTTACAGCATTATCTCACTATGGATAGAATTTTGTATTACCTTTTAGATTTGAAATAGTAGTATGGTCTGGTGATTAGGCATCATTTAAATGGACAGCAGACAGTTGTGCTTGTAGGAGTGCCTTTACTATCTTTATTCCAAATAGCTCTTGGTAATGCTAATGACACATTTTTCTTTCTCTTTGATTTTCTTATTAAAACCTCTTAATGACCTATCCAATGACATTAAAAACAATAGCTTTGCATCTGAAAGTATTATAAGCTGGTGATCCAGCACCTTTAATGGAGGTCTAAATTTTGGGGTGGTGATAGAGAGATAGAAAATGTTATTATAATTCTGAGTGGTGAGAACTGAGATCATCTACTAGAAAATTTTATTGTGAATTTTTAAAATCATTTTTCTTAGAGGCACTGCTGATGAATACAAATATCTGTGTGTCTGTTTGGGTCAATGTATCTGTGTGTGTGTGTGTGTGTGTGTGTGTGTGTGTGTGTGTGTATAATAATGTTCTTGGGCCTTTTGGAGATCAGTAGATTAAAATTTATTTACAATGAAGATGACCTTGTCTTACTCTAGCATAAAGCAAGACCAGGTTCCTCAGTGTCAAGGCGAAACCTACTTTGTGTTTTTGAGTACTCATGCACCTTTGGGGACTGTTATCAGTAAGGCATTTGAAATGTTTCTAGTTGAGAAATAGTGGGACAAAAAACTTAATTACTATTCTTGTGTTTGCAAATGAAGCAAATATTAAATCCATTATATGATTTAGTAAACAAAAATAATGAAGCTAAGAATTATTTTATACCACCAATAATCCATAGTTATTTCAATCTAAGATTTAACTTCTTTGCATTAAAACCTTTGCTGCATTTTTATTGTTATGACAGAAGTTACTCATAAGCTTGTTTTCTGGTTTGAACCAGAAAAGTGCTCTTGTAGCCTTAAAAGGAAGCCAGATAATACTTGAGTTAATACCTGTTGATATTATATATACTTAGGCTACATAATATTTCCTTGAAAGTACACTGTTGAGATACATTCATTTTTCCTCAATTTTTGAAAAACCTAACTGTGTACTAAAGAATTTTAAAAGTATATACCTCCTCATTATATCTTCTTGACACAAATATTTTCATTTTCTGATTCCCTCAGTCCTCATTAATTTATGAATTTCTTTTATTATTGGAATCATGTGTTTTTTCCATTTTAACATAAAGATATTTTCATTGCTATGAAGTATTCATCCTAGTTTTAATTACTACTTGTAACTCATTAACATTTATTCCTAGGTAAAACTTTTAAAGTATTTACTATATTTCTTTTCTTATGTAGTTCATATTAGAATTCAACCATAAGTATTTCAGTTTTATACAAATAATAATGTCATTAGTTTCTTTATATGAGTTTTTGCTCTTATGGAATCCTTCATGAATATGTATGTGTGTATATATATATTGCAATTTTTAAAAGACAGTGAAAATTACTGGATAATTCACAAGTGACAGAGTGTACTATCTGAGTAACTGTTAATGTAGGCTTATGTTTGTTTCTTTCAAATGTGCTACATTGTCTGATTTAACTTTGATTACTGTTTTTACATTTCATATTTATACATGGAAGTTGAAATAAATACTACATAAAACAAAGAAATGAGATTTTATTTGATATTGAATTCCAAAGATTTATAAAAGAAAATTATTCTCCTCTTCTTAAATAATAAATATATGTGAACTTTAAGACCAGTGTGGAATCCATATCAATATTTCAGATATTTAGGCATTTATTTTTAAATTTGTTTGTAATGATAGTTACCAGGCGTATAGTTTTATAGCTAGTATAAAACACCACAGGATATAATAAAGCTTGTTAGAGAAAGAAGTTAAAGTATAGTAGATATGATATGCATTTGTAGCAACTTGTAATACAGCAGATAGTACTTTTACTTCAAAGCTAACAATCATAGCCTTAAAAATACTCATCTCTATCTGTGTATGTGGGTAAATGTTTATTTATGTAACCACAATTGTGCCTTATTTCTGAATTTTAGTTCCTTCTATGTTTATAAATTTGTAAATTCCATCATTATGCTATTCCTTTTATTACCTGAATAACTAAGTATTATATTTCTACTACTTAGGCCAAAATCTTTTCATTTCTACAGTGTTTTAAAATAATTTAAAAGATATTTTTAGAGCATTTTAAACATTTTTTCCACATGAGATAGATTACATATTGTACCTGTTTGTTTAGGTGGAGGGTTTAACATGGTTTATATATATTGTTTATAAAATAAAAAATTGGTTTTTTGTCTTTGAGTTATCTCTGACTACTCCTCTTGGGCTCTTCCCTTTCACTTACCTTTCTAAATCTTACGATTTCTGAGTAGTTCCTACTTTCATTGAAGACTTTCCATGTGGGTCTTGAGTAATACTGGATGCCTGGTGAGTGGGGAGGTTGTATGGATTCAGCCAAGATACTTCATTTGCAGTGGCTCCTGACACAAACTAGATAAAAGAGAATGATATGGAGAGTAACGTGTTAGATCTCTAGATGTAGCTGTGCCATTTTTCTAAAATATAGTAGCCAGTTGTATTCTTACCTATCTTTTATGATCATTATGTTTTCAGGAACTCCCCAGGGTCTTCCTCCTTCATCAGCTGGCTAAGCAGGAAGGTGCATGGACTATACTTCCATTGTTACCACAGTATGTGTGTTTAACTTAAAATTACTGACATTGCAACCTCAATTCTCTTGTGTTCACTAATTTTCTTGCTAAGAGGATGTGTTTTTTCGTAGTCAGTAAGTGAAATAAATTTGAGCTTTACTTTTTATGATTACTCTCTTAGCCAGGATTCTTGATGATTGGTTCTTAGTCACACAAAACTTTTATTTTCAAATGTATTTTTTTCTTAAAAAATGAAACGGTTTAAATTGATGTTTGAAAATTATTTGAATTCTGGACTGGTGGTGTTACAGAGACAGTGAACTTTAAGAACTCTAGCTGTTTTGTATACCTTAGTATAAGAAAAGTATAGAGGAAAAATAATCCAAATGTCTTCCCATTTATCAAGTTTTCTGTTTGCCTTTTATCAATTTCTTACAAAGCAGTTTTGAATCTTATTAAAAATTCATTTTACATAAATGATTACTGTAACATTTCTTTTTGTTAGCTTTGCTATGTCATATAGCAGAAATTCATCATGGATTTTCTTCTGTGAAGAAGAGACAAGAATACAAATTGCAAAACTCTTAGAAACACTCAGACGATATGACCCATCTAAGGTGAATACAACTTCGATATCAGCACTTTCATTTTTGGGGGAATGCTTCAGAGCATATTTAATTTTGATTAAGAGACATTTGAATGTAATAAAAACACTTAATTTGAAATTAATGAAATAATATTTGATCTGGAACCTGTGTTAAAAAATTCTTTTTGAAGTTTATAATTTAGAGAGGGATGGGATGTATAATGAGTCATTTTAAGTAAAAAAATGTCTGTTTATATGTGTTAGCCATTTCAGAGATTTAAAACACTATGCCTAGAGTTCTGTAACAGTTTACCCTACAAATTTTTTTTTAATCAGGTAGTAGCACATGTATTATTTTATATAGAAATATTTTTTGAATACTAGCAGTGTGTTATGCACTATGGATGACAGGCACTGGGACAGAACAGACAGGGATCCTGAGTGCATGGATGGTACAGAAGAACAGGGGTGATGAATGGTTAGAGCATCAATGATAATTAAAGCTAACGCATCTGTAATAATGGAAGTTACAAGCATTTAACAGAGGCATTGAATCTAATATGAGTTTGAATGCTTGAACAGGATGAGTAGTAGATAGCAGGAGAGGGAAGAGGATGGACCAGGGAGAAGAAACACAGACAAGGAATGTATTTGAGAAGGGTTCATCTTACCTTAGAGGTGCTCTGTGATATTCGCTACTGCACTCATATTTTCAAGTCTTATTTTGTGGAGATTTGATACAGCGACTGTATTGTATTTGCCTCTGAATCCCTAGCCTTGCACAGAGTATTTAACACTTAGAAGGTGGTCAGCAAATATTTGTGAGTGACTGAAAACCCTTAAATTATCAGCATTCCTTCCAGAATGCATTCAGAGACTCGGTAGACTTAGAGAGTTGCTTGAAAACACAGCAACAGTCAATCAGACTAATTTAGTTTTCTTCCAGAAGCCCTGGTGGGAACCTGAGCACATTATGGGACCCTTTAAACTTGATATAAACAGAGTTGGGCCTGCTCTAACCAGGTGCCCACTCCAGAAATGAGTGGGGTTTAATGAGGGTCAGGACAGTGACAAGCTGTGAGTTCCTGCTTGTGTGTTGTTTGTTATAAATGTAAAAAAGTTGGTCAACAGTGATTAGTAGATTGATTTTTCAAATAGCAGATAGTCTGTTATTGTAATAAAAACCACTGATTTTGGTGATCTTTAAGTGATGGAAGGACCCATTATGATTTCTCTTTCTGCTTTTCATTTCTGGAAAGGTACAGATATAATAGGATGAGATGGTCATTAAGTGAAAAAATATAATGTCTTCAAAGAAGAGAATTATGAACCTGTTTCATCAGTCTTTTCAGATGATGTTAACCAGCATCTATGTACTTTGTTGCCATGTTTTATGTAAACCATTTGTTAAGATTTTATGTTTCCTTTTGACTAGAGAAAAACTCCCAAATCTTTTTTTTAGGATGTAGGAGTTTCAACCTCCTCTTAGTGTTCATTTCACCTGGAGATTATTTTCCATTATCCATGGCTCTAATTCTGTATAGGAGATGGTGACTCACTGTGCTTTTTAATGAAAATTGGAATGATAAATGTAAAAGTTCAAAGCAAGTTCATGAAAAGCAAGTACAGAACAGAGGTAAAATGAGACTTTTTCTCCTCTTTTCTGAACTCTGCCATGTGGAAAAAAATCTAGGATGCTTTATTTCTTTTGAAACTAGCATTAAGGAATAAAGATTATATAATGTTGAAGTTAGCTTAAACCGGTGTGGTTTTTTTTCCTTACTATTTGAAATCATAGGAAAAAAGCATAAAGCAAACCTGGTTTTGATATTGAACCAAATAAACCTCATTAAATACTAATTATTAGTGTGTTGGGGATTAGGTATTTTATGTGATTCTAATTTTTTTCAGTATCTTTTATTTCCTTCATTCTTAACAAATGCAAATGTATACAATAATACAGTATTTCAAATGTAAAAATAATCTTTGATAAATTTCTTTCTTAGGTGATTTCTATAAATTTTCCTATCTTGTTTGAGGTCTTTCTTTTGTTCCCACAGTATGCCTTTAATATATGTGTGTTTGATGAAGTGCATTGACCTTTCTGATATATTCTTAATAGAAGTGAAACACAGATGCTGGTTAAGAGCAATTCTAAGATACTAGTAGTAGAACATTGTCTCTATTATTCTTTAAAAGTTTATCTTGGTTATAATTGTCCTTTTCATGAAGCCATTAAGAAAGTCATTAAGAAAGATGGAGGTGTGGCTCTTTCCATAGTTTATGTATTAATTTTCTCCCTAAAATACTTTATAACCTGCACAAAATATTGAAAAATAATTGTATATACCTTATAATAGCTGAATTGCAATTAGGAGATAAACTGTAACAACATATTTTACCTAAAATTTTGTTTGGAACAGGAGATTTTAATAATGAAAAATTACTAAGAAGGGCATCAAAATATATCGAGGTATTTGTTTTCTTATATAAAGCTATACTAGCAGGGTATGTTAAATAGAGTGATTGTCATATTAAGGTTTAATAATTTGATAAAGAGCTATCTTACTGATTCTTTTTGAAAAGCTGTTAAATTTCTCAAGCTGAGGTCATTACCTTGATACTTGACATTCTTTTTTTTTTAAATTAAGTTTATTGATACATTTTAGGTATACAGTATGCTGACATTCATCATTGGAAATTTGTACCTTTATGTACTCTATCATCTATCTTGGTTCTTTTGTTTTTTAGTACTGGGAATTGAACTTGGGACCTTGTGCTTGCTAGGCAGGCGGTAGAACCACTGAGCTAAATCTCTGGCCCAAAATGTGTATACATTTTTTAGCTTCTCCCCTTATATATTTATTTTTTACTTGTTTGGTTGTTTTTTTGTTTTTTTTTTTTGGTACCAGGGATTGAACTCGGAACCTTGAGCTTACGATACTTGACATTCTTCTCACTGGTAGTGATTTAATGTATCCACCAGGAAAGTATCAAGAAGAAAGCCATTGCATGAGTCTGAATCTAAATATAGGCTGCAGCACATTTTCTGTTATATCCTGCTGCTTAGTTGACCAGAACTAGGACTCTAGGAGTTACTTAGGATACAACCACAGGACAGTAACACCCTTAAAAATACTTAAGAGTACTTAAGTACTCTATTTTCCTGCTTTCATATACTAATTAGGAATAGAGAAACATGGCATTAGTTTGATAAGAGAGAAAATATACAAAACTTTTAGAACTTAGGGTACTTGCTTTAAATTACATATTTCAGTTTCTTTAGTCTCTCTGGGGTTTGCTCCATTCATTTAACAAAAAGCTTTTGAGTACCCATATGTGTTAGGCATACTGGGCAAGACAGCAGTGAACAAAATAAATAGTATCTGTACCACCAGGGAGGCGGTACTCTTTTTTCAGGGAGATAAGACAATAAGTAAAAATTCAAATAAAAATATGATCTGTCTGGGGCTGGGGATTTAGCTCAGTGGTTCCACCGCCTGCCCAGCAAGCTCAAGGACCCGAGTTCGATCCCTGCTACCATAAAAAAAAAAATATATATGATCTGTCAGATTGTAACAAGTGCTATGGAGAAAAATAATGCAGACTAGAGGGTAAAAGAGAGATTGAGGGTGGGCTTAGAAGTTTGTATAGGGATTTCAAGGAGTAGCTTACTTATCTCATATGGCAGAGTCTAAAGGAAGTGAGGAAGTGAGCTAGGTGCAACTCTTTCCTATATCAGACTTCCCACTAAATACCTTGCTTTTCTAGGAATCTCAGACTTGATGTGTTCCAAACTGAGCTGTTCATGTCCTCCTAAATTTCTTTCATCTTTAGTTCTTCTCTTCTTAGAATTGGCATCAGTGTCCCTCCAGCTTCTTGTATAGAACATGTAGGACTTGTGGTTGATTCCTTTTTCCCCCCTTCAACTGAAAGCTGGCCTTCCTGGTGGATCTGTTTCCAAAATATCTCCCTCATTTAACTTACCTCCGTATTTAATACTGCTACTCTGGTCAAGGCTACCTTGACTACACCTCTCTCACCATGACTGTAATAGAGGCCCTTACCTGTTCTCTTGGTTTCTGCTCTTGCCAGCCTAATAATCTAGCCCCTCTGTAATTCATATCCTGCCACTCTGCTGCTCAAAAACTTCCATTATTTCCCATCCCACCAAAGATATTTTCACTGGATATAACATTCTAGGTTGGCAATAGTTTTCTTCCATTATTGTAAAGATGATATACCATTGTCCATTATTTCTGTTTTAAAGTCAATTGTATATCATGTTTTTGTTCCTTTGAAAGAGGTGTGTGTACAGTACCTCCCTCCCTCCCTGGATACTCCCCCTAAAACACACCATCTGCTTTAAAAATTTTTCACTGTCTGATTTTGAGCAGTTTTATCATTATATGCCTGTGTGTGGTTTGCTTGTTTATCCTGATTGGATTTTATAGGCTTCTTGAATCTATGTTTTGATGACTTTCATTAGTTTTAGAAAATTCTAAATTTCTTCAGCTATTGCATTCTGTCTCTGCTTTTACTCTTGGTTTCCAATTTCATGCATTACAGAGTTTCCCTCTATATCTTATATTGCTTTGAGGCCTTTTCTTTATTGTCCTCTTTGTTTTTTCCTTTTTGTGCATCAATCTGGATATTTTTTGCTGATTTATCTTTCAGATCACGAATCCTGTCTTTCATTGTGTTTAATATATTTCTGAATTCCTATTAGATTTATTCAGTTTTAGGATTTCCATCAGACTCTTCTTTATAAATTCTAGTCCTCTTGTGCAGCTCTCCATCTTTTCATCTGTTTTCTTAAGCATATTAATCGTAGTTTTAAAAAAATTTTGTTTGATAACTGTAAAGTATTATTTACCTGTGCATCTCTGTTTTTCACCTTCTTTTGCCTTTGGTCTAGTCTTATTTCTTGCTTTCTGTGATAGTTTTTGATTAAATATTAAATGTTTTATGTGAAAAATTAAGTCTGTGGATGAGACGATAGCACCTTTCTGCAGGAGGATGTAGTATTCTGCATTGTGGACCTTGTTTGGATAGATCTGGAGCTCCAGGAAACCCTAAACTCCAACATTGGTTCCTCAGTACCACAAGACAGTGAAAGGCTTTGTTCAGCTTTTTAGCCTCTCTGCTTCTGCTTTCTGCTTACTTCTTGTCTTTTCCCCTTGGTTTTTGTGCTGCCTAGATAGTTAAGGGGAAATTGCATCAAAATCTTGGGCTCACTTTCTAAGATTCCCTAAATGTCCTTGGTAGTCTCTAGCCTCTGTCTTCTCAGTCCAGGGAGATGGCAGAAATTCTCAGCTACTGCTTTTTTCTGCCTCGTATTCATAGCTGAGGAACTGGCACATTCCTTGAGGGAAAGACCCCAGTGATCTAGGTTTCCTGTGAATGGTTTTTCCAATTTTAGATCTTACCCTTTCATGTCCTGATCTGCTTCTGTTGTTTTCTGATGTCTTCAGTCATTTATTTTGTATATTTCTCCAACATATAAACCTGTTTTCGATGAGAGTAGGTCTGATCCAGGCTATTCTGTTGTGGCCAGAAGTGGAGATCTTTCATTGCACTTAGAATCTGTATTTCTTCCCTCTGGCACATAAAACTTGTTCTGTCTGCTTCCTCTTTTATGTCATGCCTCCCAGTTCCACTCTACGCTACCCACGCTAGATTTCTTTTTTTTTGTTTTTGGTTTTATGCGGTGGGGTGGTCTCCCTGTGTAGTCCAGGCTGGCCCTGACCTTGCTGTGTGGCCCAGGCTGGCCTCGAACTCGAGGTGATCCTCCTCAGCCCCAGCCACCTGAGTGCTGGGATTACAGGTGTGCACCACCACGCCCAGCACACGGATTTCTCTTTCCATTCAATGTATCAAGATTCTTTCCACTTCAGCGACTGCCTTTACTGTCTCAAATGCTTATCCTCAGATTTTTGCACAGTTGGTTTCTTGATATTATTTTATCTCCTTTCATTTGATATATCTAAGAGGTTTCCCTCTCTTTCTAGGTTATCACCCAGTCAGTTACTATATTCACTTCCTTAATTTCCATCTCTCCATACAGTATGAGCTGTTGCTGCATTGTATAGTAAATTTTCAGTGAATACTAATTGAATGAATAAATGAATAAATAAAATAGGTACTGATTCTTGGAGGAATTTTTCAAATCTTTCTATGAAAACCTAAGTGGAACATAAAGAACCATGGCTTTCTTTGCCATAATAATATTTTTATGGAATATTCTAGAAAATACAACTTTTATACTTTTATGGTATAATGATGGTTAATATTTTGTTCATATTGATTATCTGATCTTTATTTTCTTATATGTATAGATTATGATCTGTTATCATAATTTTATGTTTTTCAGATCCTATAGAAATATATAATTTGTGCTCTCTTATCACCCAAGATATAATTAACTAAAAGTAATGATATGACCTTGTTTTTTGGTCTTACATGAAATGGCTTTTTAAAAAAAATGACGTTTTATGTTTTTATTTAACAGGAATGGTTTTTAGGAAAAGCATTGCATGATGAAGAATCTACAATAATTCACCATTATGCCTTTTCTGAAAATCCTACGGTTTTTAAATATCCAGATTTTGCTGCTGGCTGGGCCCTTAGTATTCCACTTATTAACAAGTAAGAATGTATTACTAGGTTGTTTTTGTGTGTGGATCAGCTTTTACTTAACTGAGTTCTGTTAGTGATGTATCTCAGGATCACAAATGAGTTTTTCAGCCAGAGGCATTATGTGATAGAGCAGGAAAAGGGAACCAGGAGCAGACCCCTGAGGGTTCTTACATCAGCTCTGTCACTTTCTAGTCTCCTCAGACAAATCACTCAATCTCTCTCTCCTTCCTCACCTACAAAATAAGGCAAGTAATAAGTTATGTGATCAAGGGAGAACAGGTAAGTGCTTTGAGAACTGTGCACATGGAAACATTACTATTGTGAAGCGACCTGGTTTCTTGTTATAACTTTGATCCCCAATAAGAAAATGGATCAGTAAGGTGTGCGAGTTGGGAGCTGATGGCTAATTCTGTGTGTGTGTCTGCACACTTGCACCCTGGCTGGGCAGGAGAGAAAGCTGGCTGTAGGTAATCATGCCTAGCTTTCATATGCAGAGCTGCAGTGATGCTGTCTTAGGTGTGGAAAATGAAGATGATTAGGTTGTAATTCAGGAGATAGGTGGTTATTGACAGGACCTTGTTATTTTGAATTCTTTAATTATATATTTTTGTTCTTTAGAGAATGAAAAGTTGATAAAACAGTAGCTTTTGTATCTTCAGATATAATTTCTCATTAAATATCCTATTTCCAGGGTTTGGGATCTTTAAAAACCAGGATAAAAGATACCTTGTCATTCATGGCTGGCTAAAAGTTCTTCACCATCACCTTCACAATGGAAAGTCTGTACAGTATAATATTCTCCTTCCCAGTGTGAAATCTATACAACACTACCACAGCACAGCCACCCGTGTGGGGTTTGCTTGTAGCTTAGGGGCGCAGTGTTTGCCTAGCATGTGCGGGCCATAGGTTCCATTTCTAGCACCACAAAGAACAAACAAACTGAAAATCAGAAACAACAGCAAAAACTTACATTTTCTTTAAAAAATTTACTTTTAACTGATACATCAACACATAAAAATTATACATATTAAAAGGGTACCATGTGATGTTTTAATAGATGTACCTAATATGTACTCTCTGAAGCAGGTTATGTATATCTATCCCCTCAAACATTTATTATTTATTTATAGTGAAAAAACATCTATATTCCTTTCTTCTAGCTTTTTGAAATACAGTACCTAATTTTCTGTAGTCACTGTTCCGTACAATTACACATCAGAACTTCTCATCTAACTGTAACTGAGTATCCATTTGATCAACCTTTTCCCAGCTTCCCTCCCATCTCCTTTCCCCAGCCTCTTGTAATCACCACTGTACTCTCAACTTCTATGAGAAAAATTTTTTTTGAAACAGGATCTTGCTGTCTATACCAGGTTGGCCTTGAACTCACTGTGTAGTCCAGGCAGGCCTGGAACTGGTGGCAATTCTCCTGCCTCAGCTTCTCACGGCGATCACAGGCATGGGCCATCACCCCTGGCTTGGAGACCAGCTTTTTTATATTCCACATCTTCAGTGAAATTATGTAGTACTTATCTTTTCGTGCCTGGTTTATTTTATTTAATATAATGATTTCCAGTTTCAACCATGTTATTGGAAATAACAGGATTTCATTCTTTTTCTTTTTTTGTTGCTTAATAGCATTACATGGTATAAAGGTACCATGCTCTCCTTATGTATTCATCAGTTAATGAACATTTAGGTTGTTTCCATCTTTTGTCTACTGTGAATAATGCTGCAGCCAACATGGGAATGCAGATGTTTATTCAACATACTGATACCATTTCCTTTGGATATATACTGCCTGTAGTGGGCTGGCTGGATCATAAGGTAGTTCTCTTTCTAAATTTTTGAAGAACTGCCATGCTGTTTTTCATGCTGTTCTAATGTACATTCCCACCAACAGAGTGTATGGGTTCCTTTTTTTCCATATCCTCACCAGTACTTGTCTTTTTGATAATAGGCATTCTTATGAAAGTGAGATATTATCTCATTGTGGTTTTAATTTGCAAGGATTCTCTTTTCCCAGCCCAGCCCAAGCATGCTATAATCATCTGCACAGTTTACCGTCTGTTCTTGGAAGGATCAGGGAAGAAGGGGTGGGAAGACAAGTTGCCATTCTCTCTCATCCTGCACTGGTTTGCCTGACTTTGTTTTCCCTCAGGAATAGGACAATGCTTTACCCTTCAGCAGCCAAGGTCATATTTATTCTCCAATTGAACCACCTTTGGTTTGCTGCAGCTTGAAGGCCAGGAGCTTCCAGGACACTCTTTTCTTGCTGTGTCCAGCAGTCTTGTATTTGAGGCCCAGTTCAGCTACCATTGTGTAGTCCAGCATTAAAAAGCAAGCTCTGAGTCACATGCTTGGCTCGTCCCCTTAGGATTTTTTCCAGCAATGACTGAGGAGGCTCCTCTACCTCTTCACTCACTTTACTTTGCTTCATAGCATGGAAAGACCTAGGTTGACTGGAAGATACTAGTGTGGCTGCAGTTTTTCTGACTTGGATTTTTGGTTGTTTTTTTGTTTGTTTGTTTGTTTGTTATAGTTTTCAGGTTTTAACCAAAGGCCTTGTGCATGGTAGGCAAGGGCTCTTCCATTGACCTATGCCCCTCGCCTTCACTTGGGGGTTATAAACTCTTTGTAAATCTGTTTCTCTCCCATTCCCCATAGTCCACCTGTGTCCTTTAAGAGAGGGACAAGCAAAGCTCCCCTTGTCCTGTGAAATGCAGGGAGTGCAGCAACTATTTCTTCCCTTAGGGGTAAAGGGGAAACCAGGGAACATAGGAAGACCCTATATAGCACTCCCAGGCCATAACAATTTCTCTGAAGCCTGTAGACCTCTTTTTTTCCATTTCTCCCCTCCATCCATTAGGCCTTTCATCCTGAAGGCAAATGCTCGTCCTCCAGATTTTCATCAGGTTCCCTATTTTGTTCAGTGTCCCAGCAATGACCCTATTTTCTTCTATCCGTGACTTCCTTGGAGACTTCTTGGTGTCAAATTCATTTGTTTTTATTGAGTTAGGCATTAGAAGAAAGTGGGATTTTTTTTGCTTCCTTTTTGGCCAGTTGGATGGAAGGCATCTCTTTTGAACACATCTAGAATTTTCATATAGAATAGTTTGACCCAACTCTTACTACTTGACTTCCTGGCATTAAGGTATGAGCTGATCTGCAGATCTTCTTGGGCATATGAACTGTGCCTCTGGCCTCACTACTTGTAAGATGTGGAGATACCTACAGTCCTGGCAGGTTCAGTTGGCTCTGGCCAATGCTCACCACCTGTCTTATGCTCAACAATTTTGCAAACTAGGGTTACAGATGTAACACTAGTCCAGGAGTTAGCCTTGTTAAAGGGAAACTGTGCTGTGATTATGTGAAGTTCCCATAGGAATGTGGGAAGAAATCTCTCAGGAGACCATAGGTTTATGAGCCCTTTTTCTGTTCTATTCTTTGTTTTTTTTCTGGTACTGGGGATCGAACTCAGGACCTTGTGCTTGCAAGGCAGGTGCGCTGCCACTGAGCTAAATCCTTGGCCCTCTGTTCTGTTCTTTAGGTCATTGGACACATCTCTTGTTAGTCAAGTATGCAGCCCCCATACTGGTCTCAGGTCTTTTTTTGTATTAGAAGAACAGAGAGAACTGAGAGCCTTCTCACTGCAGCAGGATGTGTATGTGTCTTTGTCACCTTGGGCTGCTATTAACAAATACCATAAGCTGGGTGGTTTATAAAGGGCAGAGGTATGTATATTGCTCAGAGTTCTTAAGGCCAAGAGTGTTAAGATTAGAGCACTTTTGGATTCATTGTCTGGTGAGGGCCTTTTTCTGGATCATAGACAACACTGTTGTCCTTACGTAGTAGAAGGGACATATAAGCTCCCCTGGGTTTCTTTTATAAGGGCACTAATCCCATTCATAAAGGCTCTGTCACCATGACCAAATCACCTTCCTGAATCCCAAAGCCCAGCCTCCTTAGGCCATCATCTTAGTGGTTAGATTTCAGCATAAGAATTTTCGGGGACACAGACATTCAGACCATGACAGTACGGTGTGAAATTCAGAACATTCTAAACACCTCCTCCGTAATTAGGACGTGATAGGAGAATGAGGCATCAGATAACCTGTATTTAGTTTCATCTGTTTTTTTAGAACACTGAACAGTGACAAACTGTAGAATGTTTGTAGTTAATTAATACCCTACTTCTGTAGAATGTTTGTGTTTAGTTAATATCGTACTTCTCCCTTTTGCCTGTCAACAAAAACAAAATATAGACTGTACCAAGCTAACAAATTCAAGATTCTAGTTATTGTAGACCAGATTTCTGTTATTTTTCTGATGCAGACATAAAGTAACATAGCCCATCGAACATAGCATCCATCTTGTGGCCAAGTTGGTTTTTTTTGTTGTTTTTTTTTGGTACCAGGGGTCGAACTCTGGACCTTGCGCTTGCGAGGCAGGCAGTGGTACCACTAAGCTAGATCCCTGGCCCTCCAAGATATATTTTTAAGTGATTTTCTAGTGGGAGATTCTTATATATACTATAAAAAGTTGGTGTTAGAACTAAAATAAGGCATAAAATATCCATTATTCCTATTAACTGCTAGATTGAATCTTCCAAGTTGGTTTTTCCCGGTTTTAAAACTAATGTGGTTGCTGTATTTCCTCCTGTTGTTAGGAACTGTATCAATCCAGTTTTAGATGCAACCAACAGGAGTAACTGACTTGGATTAAGGAAATATTATTGCTATAATTGGAGGTGGAGTCTGTGGTTGGTTGTTTTGAAAGTGCAGCAGTGCTTTTGAGGACCCAGATTTTCTGTCTCTCCTGCCTGTAGTGCATAGCATCAATTTGTCCTAAATCTGATTCCTTTTATGGTTTCATTATCTAATAAGGGTTACATGTTTCCTATTTATCTCAAATAGTAGAGAATTTCTCCTGGTGTGGAAAGTAAGTGCTTATCCTGTCTGGTTGGGCCAATTTAAGGCACTGTACCTACCCAGAGAATTTCAGTGGTTTGGTTGGCCCTGACTAATCAGGCTTTAATCTTGGAGCCTATTTAATTGTTGGACTCAGTATTTAAGCAAAATCAGAATTTATTTAAGAAAGAAGAGGAAACTGCCTTGTATAGACATGAATACTGCCAAATGGGATGTCAATTCCTTTGGTTTAATTTCTTTGACTCAGTAGCCCACTTCTGAGGTAAATTAACAATTTGTAGTTACTCAAGTTTTGTTCTGCCCAAGTCATCATGACAAGCTGGATACTTAAAAAACATTTCACTTTACATACTTTCTTAAACCGTTACCCACCAAAAATCACCTTTGGCCTAGCAATCCCACATCAGTGAGTTGAACAGTATTGCCCAATGCTCAACATTTCCAAAAAAGACCCACATGATCATGTAACATTCCCTAGTGATCTGTCTGCATTATTTTATAAAAAGCTTGTATCTTTGGAGAGACTCTAATTAATTTCCAATAGGATGATTTCTTCAAATATGTGTAATTACAGAAAACTTTTACTGGTTTTCTTCATTGCTTTTGCACCAGCAAGCCTTATCTGGTTTTCCTTCATTCACTTGCTCCGTTCATTGATTCACAGGCAGAACTAGAAAAGTGAGCTTGGAAGTTTTCCTGTTACTAATTGAAAGGGGCATCCAATCTTTTGTACACCTCCAGTTTAGCTGCTTGTGTTATTAGAATTGTGCTGTTGGGAGCATGGCATTACAGCTTTTAAATATAAGGATGACTAAGTGCCAAATGTCATGTGAGGAAATGTGTTATCTGAGTAACTGAAATTTCTGGTCTTCATTGATTTTTGCCATTGTTAGTTACTAAAATGCACATTTGAAAAAAGATCTGTGCGATCTTGCTTGATGCATAGGAAAATGAAAAGTACTTGCCTACCATGCCCGGCACAGCATAGGGTCCAAAGCCGGGGAGAGTGGTGGCAGATGAAGAAAACTGAAGAATAACAAAAAAGAAAGATGCATACCAAGGTTAAGCTTGAAAGCTGGGACCAAGTGGAACCATAGCCTGATGAGCTAATGGCCACCTGGGGTCCAGCGCGCTCTTTATTTATAATGTAACGCAAACAAGAGAAAAGACGGGATAACTCGTGCTACGTGGCCTACACAGTCTAGGCTGAACGCAGCACGATTGTCTCGTGGTCTGTGCATGTGCAGGAAGGGAACAAGGAAGAATACATACTGTAACTGTCTCCTGGGGCTGTGCCATCCAGGATCTATAATCTTAGTCAAGAGACACAGTCTAATCTATGGAGGAGAAAGGGAGTAGGGATTAAGCGAAAGTCCACCTTCAGGCTCAGCCCGGGGTACTTGCCATTATTAGGGATTGCTTTTCTTTTCTTTTTTTTTTTTTTGGTTAGGAATTATATTTGTTATCCCCTCCCCTCATGAACAGATTACTTCTCAGAAACATGAAGATATTATCCATGTCATCAATTACAGTTTATAGAAAAATAGTTCATATCCTGTCAACAATATATTTCTGTCATTTTTAAAACAGTAGCCATTTTATTTCCCATGTTAGTTCAAGAATAGTTTTATGGTAGTTCTTTTTTTTGGATCAAATCAACACAGTCTTTGTTTATAGGTAACAGTTTCCTGACAGAGCCCCTCCCCCTCCCCCTAAAAAAATTCTGTGTCCTAAGTGATAAACTTTTCTTGTACATTCAGCAAACTTTATATTGAAAAAAGAATAATTGATAGGTATTTGCTCTCCTGCACAGTAATAAATCTAGCTGAGCTTCTACACCTTGCTTTGCACTGTTTACATAAAATAAATCATCTTATCAAGTTCCAATGGATATTTATTGAAATGTAAATACAAAAGCTATACATTTAATCCACTGCAATTTCCTTCTTTTTAATCTGTAATTAAAACATCACCATAAGGACAAGCTTCATTCCAAGATGTTTCCCTTTTCCCTCAACCATCTCTCTAAAAGCTGGAATCTTCTCTCAGATCATGTAGAGATACATTAAAAGCACAGAAAAAAAAAAGTTTTAGCTTGCTGACATAATGCCCTTAAGACTTCTGATATAATGCCCATATTTTAACTTTAAAATGTAAAATCAGAGTTAAAGCATTACTTAATCCATACAGTACATTAATTAATCAACAGTGTCCCACTGACTTCAGAAGTTCCCTAAATTGATGTCTTCCACTGGTGTCCTCTTTGCATAAACTTAGTAAGTTCGTAACTACAACTCAATCAAAAAATGTGCTTGTAATAGCCTGCTGGTTTAATTTTAGAATTATAAGTATCATACTGGGCTATTTTCAAATATAGAAATGCTGAGTGGCAATATGAACTATTAATTTTGTTTCCCATTACTACAGGTAGAATTTATTCAAATAAAATTTTGCAAGACAAAATGTGAACCTGTATACCTATATATGAACATATACATGTATATCTTGAACCTAACTAAAATTTTATAAGCAATGCTAACATAGTTCTGGTTACATATTCCTAAAGACTTGCGCTTATGAGGCGGACTGGAATCACTGAGCTAAATCCCCAGCCCTCCTTATTCTTTAATCTTGATTAATTTGTTGCTACTGAGATCTGAATTTCTGTGGCACTGGTTAAGTGAGTTAAAAAAAAAAAAACCCTCTGATTGTAAAAGAGGAAAGGAGATAGTGATGTAATATGATATAAACCATAATTGTGATTAACCTTAGGTATGACTTTTATGGGATATACAGTTATAATTTTGTGAATTCTTTACATGATAGCATTATCTTTTAATATTTTGTTCCCTAAGATAAATGCGTAGTTTTCTTTTATGGGGGTAGAAACAACTTTTTGAAATAATATCAGAAACCTCAAAGATCATGTTGATTCTTAATTTTTGCCTTTTGCATAAGCCTCTTTTATAACATGATTAAGTCTATTAGGGATTGCTTTTTAACTTAGGTAAATATCCTATGCCATTTTAGGGACCCACACATGTTTTCAAGGTAAACATGGGCCTAAAGTCACACTTGAAGCTAACTTAGCAACAGAACATTTGTGCCTATGGGATAACTGCAGCTAGCTGTGGTGGACTCCCTGGGCTGCAAGAGGTAGTTACTTTAAAATACCAGTGCAGATATCGGTTGGTTCTCTAATCCATTGCTGTCTCAAAGAAATTCTATAAGTAGCTTTTACTCTCTGTGCTCCATCTGGAGCTCTTCCTGAAAGAAACCTTTTCAAGAACCTAATGAGAAAGAAACTCGAAAAAGTTAAAAAAAAAAAAAAAAAAGCAGCACATATTTAAGGTAACAATTTGTAAGTGTTTATTACAAGGGGGTGTCTGAAACATAGCCATCAATAGTGAATGTCACATACCACTTGGATTCTGATCCTCTCTGTGCCTTTGCCTGTGGCAATAAGTCCAGGTATGATTTTTTTCTGTCTGTGGAGTCTGAATGAGATGAATATTTTGTGGTCCAATCAGATTTTGAAGGCACATGACATGAGTCTAAATTCCATAGTTACCTTGATAAAGTTGATTTATGAAAATTGATTACAACTGAGTAGAATTCAAATTGGATAGGATTCCACTTGCCAGAGCAAATTTTTTTCTCCTTAATATATATGTCAGGAGTATATCTTAGGATGCAGTTTCTCCGTGAATCTCACCCACTCACTCTGACAGGTCTGTGGGAAGATGCTGAACTGGATTGTGACAGATAGCTACATGGGCCTTCTTTTGTTGTTCCCTACTGCTAATACATTCCTAACAACTATGAGGCAATGCCTTATAAACATAAATTATAATCTGTATCTGCCTCTTTTATCTTTTCTGTAACCAGAAGTGAATTTTTAAAAATTTTAATTGATACATAATTATGCTATTTGATATTGTGATACATACACAGAATATGTAATGATTACATTAGGGTAGTTTTTCTTTTAGCTATCTTGAATATACAATGAATTATTATTAACTATAGTCACCCAACTATACTATGGAAAAATAGAGCTTAATCCTGCTAAGTATATTTTTATACCTATTAACCAACCCTTCTTTATCTCTACTTCCTTTATACCCTTCTCTGGTAATCATTATTCTACTATCTAAGAAGTAAATTGTTAAAGGAATTTTTCATGGCCCAACCAGGCTAAGATATTCAGTAATTAAAAATGCAGTAAAAATTTTGGAACTTATTATTTTTTTTCCCCCATTAACTTTATTGGTACATTTTAGGTATACAATACAGTTATATTCATCATTGGGATCTTGTACCATTACATGAGTCTCTTGGTTCTTATTTCTTTTCCCCTGCCCTTGCCCTCCCTTCACCCCCTCCACCCTTCCCTATTTGCAACGACCTTGTTTCCACCTTTTTCCTCTTCTCATATTTTTTCCTTTCCCTTTTTTTCCCTTTCCCTACCCCTCCCAATTCCCCTGCTCTTTTAGACCTTTTCTTCCTGTTACACAATATCAGTTATAC
>NW_004624776.1:6850377-6881720 GCF_000247695.1 Heterocephalus glaber | reverse complement strand
TGTTCCATCTTGTTTCCCTTTGGGGTTGCTGTAGGTGATCCAGAAGTCTGTTTTTGAGGCTTGTTTATGTGTCTTCTCATTTCCACGGGGCAGGGCGGGGGGGGGTGCTTCTGGCATGCACGTGGGTCAGCTTCAGTGCCCTAGGAACCTGGGATGGAGGCAGGGAGCTTCCTTCTGGGTGCTGGGACCCGCTCAGCTTCACTGCCCTAGGAGCCAATTTTGAAACTTACTATGACTCTTCCTTTTAACAATCACTGTTTTCTTTGTAGTTAAAAATATGTATTAGGGGATTGGTAATTGAAGCTGATGACCCAGTCAACACCGGGTCAAGCAGTATTTGTAAACAAATATTGACCTGTATGGTATTTAAGTGATTTACCAAAAATATGTAATTTTGCTTCAGTCAGCTAGAAACAAAGAATATATAGTTCTCCTTCATTGAGGGAGTTCATAGTGCTCATATTGTCCAGGTACATTAGGCAGTGCTGTTGATACAAAGAAAATGTAGCACAGGGAGGGATGTGTGCAGACAAATGTTAATACATGTAATAGGGCTGTGCTTTATACTTGGGGAACAAAAAAAAAGGGCAAGCCTGGAAGAGTTTCCCAGAGAAGGTGCCCTTGGATTTGGTCTTGAGCCAGAAAAGGTTGCTGAGTAAAGGTTGGCTACAGATACACTAGGCAGCTGTCCGATGGGGAGGAGCATGCAATAGAGCGAATGAGTACTAAGAGGCCAGATGGTGAGTGGAGCTGTGCTCTCAAGGCTAGTCAGGATTTTGATTCTCTGGGAAAGGAGCCATAGCAGATTTTAAAAAAAAAAAAAGGCTTGAATAAAACTTAACTGTTATTCTACCACAAATCTACATGATTTTTTTCCCCTAAAAATACCCCAACCTAATAATTCATTAAGCTTGTTCAAGTAGCAACTTTCGTTTCTCTGTCATGGACACTTTTTCTTTAAATCCTGTCCTCTATCATTGTTTAATGTAAGGGTTATTATGGTAAACAAAGTTCATGGCTTTTTTTCCCAAGGCATTGGATTGGATTGGATTGGATTGGATGTTATTGGGCAGATGTTGGAATAATGAATGCTGTATCTGCAACAAGTTTTGCATTCATGTACTGGTCAGCAAACCATTGTATTTTCTCAATCCTTTCCATCAAGAAAATTATATTCTTTCTTTTATCTTAAAATTTATATTTGTATCTATTTTCAAATATTAGAAAGTCTCAGAAATATATTATTCTTGTTTGATACTTCTTCCGGTTAAAAAAATCAATTGTCTCTATTTTCTAGGCTCACCAAGAGATTAAAGAGTGAATCTCTGAAATCCGACTTTACGATAGATTTAAAACATGAGGTATGTTATGATGCCTTGTTTGATTAAAAGTCTTAGTAATGAAGAATTGATCTTGTTGGGGAGGTGTTGCTCAGTGGTAGAACACTTGCCTACCATGCACAAGGCCCTGAGTTTGATCCCTAGCAAAAAAAGAAAGAAAAAAATGAAACAAGAAAGAATTTATGTCTTTTAGTATAAAAGGTGTTTTGTATTCCCTAATAGTGCATTTTGCCCAATCTCCCCACTGAGGTAATTTCACAGCACTCTGGTGAGTTAGGTTCTTCTATTTTAAGCTTATTTTAATTTTATGTAGGTGGAGAAGAAGCAGTGAAAAATACTGAATCTCATGATTTATGATTCTTTGTTTTTAAAGTAGGTGGGTGGGTCCAGAAGTGGATTTTAAAAAACATCCAAAACTGTCATTAAATGTATCTCTGGTCTTAACTTAGTGCTTTGGTTATGCGTATGCTGCTGTAAACTAAATGTTTGTGTCCACTCACAAAAATTTCTGTTTAAGCAGAATTCCTAATGCAATGGGCTTTGGAAAGTGATTAGATCATGAGGTTGGAGTCCTAAAGAATGGGGTTAGCACCCTGATAAAACAGACCCCAGAGAATTTTTCCTTCCTACCATGTGCAGACCCAGAAAAGAGATGCTATTCATGCACCCTGAAGAAGATGCTTATTGGACATGCATCTGGCACTTTGAGCTTAGACTTCCTATCCTCTAGAGCTGTGAGGAATAACTTAACATTCCTTGCAAGCTACCCCATGAATGGTATTTTGTTATAGCAGTCTGGACAGACTAAGGCATTTGACTTTGTTGTGTGCCTGAGCTTGGTTCTCTAGATCAGAACTGAGCCAATTGATCCCAAGCATGCAGCTATGGTGTGCCATGGTGGGCCCCTGGCACTCATGGTTGCATTGCATTTCTTGGTTATCTTGAAACAGACAACCATGTGTCCTGCCACTAATCACTCCAAATTACCAATAAGCCAGGTTCCTTTTGTCATTCATGGGCTTGTCTGATTATTTAAAAGTCTCGCTTTTCATTCTGCAGGAATATGTGTCTAAGGACAGGTGACTCTTGACCTGTTATTTAGTTCACCCACATGGTCAGCCTTCCATAAGTGAAAAGCACACACACAAGAAGATTTTTTTTACTTCTTGGGTGTTTTAAAATGATGAAACAGCTTATGTGAGGACAAATATACTTTAAAAAAGTCTTCTTTTCTACAAAAAGGAAAGAATGACTCGTTGAAAACCAGACTAGAAATGTTTAATGAAAAATCCTCTGGAATAAATATTTAGGCTTGAGATTCTATGAAATATTCTAACATATGTGAAAGATACAAAGATCATTTAGCAAAATGCCTATGGAGGCCACTTGGTTGAAGAGAGAAAATATTATCAGTTGCTTTGAGGTTACCTATAACATTTCTCCTCGGTGGTGGACCCCTTTGGTAAAAGATATGGAGAGAACATCATACCCCCAAATTAGACTATGTACTGTATTTTCCATTTATTGAAATTTAGCATGAAGTAGGCCATAATGTAAGTAAAAATTTTTTTTGAATGATTGGTATGTAGACCATAGTAACACTATGATATAATAACAAAGACACAGTAATACCACACCTAAGTATATTTGGTCACAAAGAAAAATGTATTTTTTAGAAAGTGGGTCAAAAAAAAAAAAAAAGAAAGAAACCCAGAGCAAGCACTCTTGAATTCTCTTTCTCCCTTACTTTTCTTTATATTTGATGACATATATCGCTTCTCGGCCTTTTGGCTAAGATCAAGTGTATATTTGATGACATATGAATGTATTTCTGAATAAAATGTAGTTTTGTACCTTTTTGGACTTTATATAAATAGAATTGCTTCATGAATTATAGACTGATTTGTTAGTGCATGCAGTTCTAGTTAACTTATTTTCACTTCTATGACTATTTGTGATCTCTTATCTACCATAAGTGACCATGCCAAAATTCATTATTCTCTTTGGCTCTTGTCTTTTTGTTGTTATGATCATTCGTTCTGTGGATATTTGATATGTGATCATTTGTAAAGGTTTCTTTAAGGCAGAGGCTTTTAAATATTTTTTCTTCTTTTTTTATTACTACATGTTTGCTGTACATAGTTCACATTTCTTCTGTGGAGTTGGTACATGTACATAACATTTTTCTTTGTGACCCAATATATTTATTTGTTATTATGGTTTTTGTCATTGATTTCTAACTTAGTATTTTAGTAGTCTGTATCAGTCATTTGATATATTTTTAGGCTTACTATATGGCCTAACTCACATTCAGTTTTCACATAAAGAAAAGGATGTATAGTCTCTAATATGGGGCTATAATAGGCTCTCTCATCACTCTGACTAAAGAATGAATTAATTGTAGTGTTCAGATATTTTCTTTTCTTTTTTTTTCGTTAAATTCTTTTATTGGTACATTTTAGGTATACAATATGTTTACATTTATCATTGGGTGCTTGTACCTGTACATGATGTATCTTGGTTCTTACTTTTTCCCCATTCCCTGTGCTCCCTTCACCCCCTCCACCCTTCCCTCTTTACAAAGGCTTTGCTTCCATTTTTTCCTTTTCTCATAATTTTTCCTTTCCCTTCTTTCCTTTCCCCTGCCCCTCCCACTACCCCTACCCCTTTGGACCTTTTCTTCCTATTTCAAATGATCGATTATTCATTTTAATCGTTTTAATCCTTATTTACACTTGCAGTTTCTCACACTAGAGAAACTTTTCAGTATTTACACGTGTGTCCTATTTATTTCACTTAAGAATGGCCTCAGTATGCAGCTATTTTCTTTTCTTCTTTCTTTTTCCTTTTTTCATTGTTTCCTCTTCCTTTTGGGGGGGTTGATTTATCATACTAAGGGAGCAATGTGGAAATCTTCCATCATAATGGTAGATTTGACAGTGACTCCTTGTGGAACTGTCTTGCTTTTCATACTTTGCTTTTGTTTTTCGTACTCTGAGGCTATGTTAATGCACCATGCTAGTTTAGAATTGTTACATCTTAGTAAATATGTCATCTAGAGTAATGCTCTGTGTATTTTATTGACATAAATATTTGTACACTAGCTTTCTTGGGCTTCATAATCATCTTTCATCTTTTAAACTTTTTGCATCCTTATTTTTAGATGCATCTTTTTAAAAAGGGTACGTTTTTTCACCCCCTTGGTGTGATAATCGTGATCTGAAAACCAGATAACACATTTATATTTTACATCGATTGTGATTACTAATATATTTGGATTGATTTCTATCACTTTATCCACTCCCTCCCTTTCTCTCTACTGTTCTTTTTAAAAATGTTTTGCCTTTTTTTTCTTTTTAGTTTTAGTCCATATTTTTCTTCCTTTACTATTTTGGAAGCTGAATCCCTCTGTACTTTATAGGTTATTTAAAATATTTTCACATACATTCTTAACCTTACAATGGCTAGTTAATATCCAGAGAATTGAAGGGCTTTAGAGTAATTTAACACTGTTTATCTCACTCTCAGTTCATATGCTATTGTTGTCCAGTAGTTTTGTCCCCTTCCCCCATTAGTTATTTTCATTACTTTAAGAAGTTAAACTTTGTATTATCTTCACCATGTGTTTGTCAGCATCTTTGCGACCATTCAATCTTTATTTTTAGATCTTCTTGGGATCATTTTAGTTCTTCCTGAAATACATTCTTGAGAATCTCATATTCTCACTTCTTTTCTTTTCCTTTAAAAATACTCATTTCATAGTTATATCATGTGTATAATTCTCCATTACCAGTCTTTCTTGCTCAGCACAATGATTTGATTCCAAGGCTTCTGGTTACTGATGTATTGTTAAGAAATCAGTCCTTAGACATTAATGTGTTTCCTTTTTAGATAATGTCATTTTCTATCTGCTTTTAATAATCTTTGACTTTCGTGTTCTACAGTATTAGTATCATATATCTAAATGTGAACTCCTATGTAATCCTGCTTAGGATTCGTTGGTCCTTTCTATAGTAACATTGGTAAGCAATTTTTTGAGATGTCTCAGCCATTGTTTTTTGAGCTATTTTATCATCCTTGCTCTTTATCTCAAGGATCTTCAGATATATCCTGGAAATATGGATTTTCTCTTATATCTTCAATTTTGATTTTTTACTGTGTTATCTTTTAGATAATTTGAGGGGCTTTATTTTTTAGATCCCTTATTGTTTATTTGGCTATATCTAATATGCTGTTTATCCTAACCATTATATTTTCATGTTATTCTTTATTTCAAGGGTTGTATTCAGTTATTTTTTCAAATTTACTGTCTTCATATTTACTTGCTTCAAATTTACTTTCTTGCTTATGTGGTAAAGATTTTTCTTTTATAAAAATATGTTAAACATAGTAATTTATAGTCTGTATTTGATAATTCTAACACTGGAAGTCTTATGGGTCTGATTATTAAGTTGTACCTTCTGACCCTTTTCATCATCTCATTTCTTCATACTTTTTGTGTACTTGTATGATTTTTCTCATGGTATTCTTGTTTACCCAAGACTTTGTCTTGGCAATTGACTGACTTAGATTCAGGTTTTAGGTTTCTCAATATAAGGATTTGCATTAGTTTCTGCTTGCTGCTAGTTGGTTATTCTGTACTGATTTAATACATTGTTGTACTGATTTTATTGCATTGAGCATGTTCTTAAGCCTTACAAACCCAGGAAAACTAGCTTTTGGTTACGGAATCTAAGAAGAGATTTAGAGGTTATTTTGCCCTTCATATAGCTCCAATGACCCAGCTTTATAAGTGGGTGATGACTTTGCCTCATCTTGGGGCTTCTAGGCCTCATTCTGTTCACTCTCATCAAAAACTCTATGTTTTTAAAGGTCAGCTGACACCTGGCAAAACCACCTTTGGTACCTTTACCCCAGGTTCTCATTTTTACAGTTTTCATACCTTTGGATCAATTTAGCAATACATTTAAAACAAATTTAAAGACATGTTATCTAACAGTTATTATGTTTTTAGAAAGTCAGCCATTTAGGTTATGTAACTACTGGACTATAGGTAACCAGTGCTGTGATACTATTTTCTTACATCTGTCTCTGCGGTGTTTTAGAATATGTTCTTCCCTGAAATTGTGTATTACTACTTTGGAATTTTTTTGAGATCAGAGTATTGATTCATGACCAATTGTTTGTTGCCAAAAAAAGATCAGATTGATACACATGACATTACCGTTTTTAAGTTTAAAAATCTGGTTAAATATTGACAAAGTGATATGGTTCAATCTAATGCTCTTTCTGGAAGATGTTTTCTACTTTTCTTGAGATACTGTTTATGTTTGTATACTTGTGGTGAGTTCCTTCCTCATGCTGGTCTCTTGTCTTGCTAGATTGCCCTCTACATCTGGGACAAAGGTGGAGGACCTCCCCTTACCCCTGTGCCAGAGTTTTGTACAGAAATTATGGACTCCTACTGTGCTACCACATTCCATTCTTTTCTGCCACTTTGTGTAAGTAATTAAAGAAAAAGTTCCTTACCTTGCAGACCAAAGGAAAATTTGCATGCTATCCATTACAGTGTCCTAGTACTTTACATACTAAAAACAAATAAACCTTTGCCTAGGCCAGACCAGAACCCCATATCATGTACTTAGTGATAATCTGATAGGAAAGTGGTGTTGATACCCATCTTCAATAAGAGAGAAGAGGCAGACACAGAGAAGTTGCCAGTACCACCCCCCACACCTGGCTGCTATTCACTTGAAAGTCAATACCAGGGAGCCAAGAAGTTGTAGGAAGGAAATCAAGTTTATTCAAGAGCTGGCATCCTGAGAAGGTGGTTGGCATTTTGCCTCAGATTCCTTCTCGGAGAGCTCAGGGCACAAAAAGGTTTTATAAGGAGGGAAAGGAGGAACAGAGGACAGTGGTCAGGAAAACTTAAGTAGTGAGCAGGATCCTTGTCCTCTAGGGCATCTGTCTCTTTTGTAATGGACATTAATCTGGGGCTAGTTCCTATGCTTCTTTGGATGTATTTTTTTCTGCAAGTTAAATTTAACAATAATTTGTATGCTTTATCTTACTTGATGCACAGAATTAAAGAATAAGGAGATACATTACACATTCTGATGTTACCTAAAGCTCACCAAATATTTTGGCTTTGAATCTAAAGAAAGATTATTTAGCAGTTAACATCTTAATCATGTAGGTGCAGCTTTTCTTTAGAATTGAGAATGCTGAGGAAAAGGTGGCAGAACAAAGAATGACTTTGCCAAAAACAACTCCTGAAGCAGAGGCCATTGTTAAATTAGATGACTCCTGCAGTGAACGCAGCAGGGAGGGAGGGCAGAGAAGGTTATGTCTGGTACTTTCTCAGACCTCTCACAGTGGTATGCCCGAGGTTATTTTTCTTTGTTAATGATGCAGCATATGTCGATGGGAATTTTTATTTTGCTTCCTAGAAAGGCCATTTTAGCCATTTTCTGGAATACCCAAGTCTTCCCCACAGGTGCATCACCCTGACAATCTCAGCAGGTGATCCTGCTTTTGATCTCATCTGAACCGATCCAGAACTTTAAGAAAGAACCCACTTGTTCTGGCAGGCCTGTGGTCCTGGCCTCAGGGTGAGCCTGAAGACCTGGAAACTCACTAGGTTGTTGACAGTATTCACCAGCCTCCAACTATGTGTCTTGTTCTCCAGTCAGTCACACAGAAGGCTCTATGTGCCACGTTGAAAGACACACACGCGCACACACACACACACTCACACACAACACACACACTCCACAGTATGACAGTGGAGGGAATTGATATTGTTTGCAGTTTCTAAGGAGGAAACTAATCTTTCTAAGCATAATGCTTGCCAGCTTTTTAATGTTCTTCCTAGGGCCTTGAGCAACATGATAGAGCTGGAGTGAGGTGTCACTTTGAACCAGCCCCAAATGATGGAGGAGTCACTACTGAATGTTTTTATAGGTCTAAGACAGATAATAAAGGGGGCAAAGCACCCCCCACCCCCACACCCCCATGAAGCAATTGAAGGCCTGGGGATGCAATGTAGACAAATACCTCTGCATGCTTCTTCTATCTGGGTGACCCTTTCCCCAGGTGTTTGACGTAATCTTACCTTTGGCAGAGGACAGAATATCCTTAGCCTACACTTGGATAGCCAAAAAAGGGGTCATAAAAATAACTTTCAACATCAAAATAAACCTGGGCCCAGAAAAGTGAGTCATCTTTTATTTTTTCATCAAATTATCTCCCTACTTCTTTGCCTTTGTCAAAATCACCAGCAGGGAAAAGGAATGGAAAGGTAGCTAACACTTACTGGTCACCTACTATGGGCTTAATAAATTGTGGTAATAATAGCACCTTTACGATGGTTATTCTTCCCATTTTCCCATTTTGTTACCATGATGGACCATCTATAATCTGCTGAGCTAGGAAGCAGGTCCAGAGATTATGCTGTCAGCCTAATTACAGTACCTTTTTTTCCTCTAAAACTTTAACTTATCAAATAAGTTTGATATTCCTGATATTGATTAATTTGAACTCTAGAGTTTGTAAGATCTAATATGGGTACAAAGTTAAGAAAATGTCGACTCCTAAATACATGTATTTTTTTCTTGCTTTTTAGGGAAAACCAGTGAAGAAGGAGGATATTTTTGTTGCAGTAAAAACATGCAAGAAATTTCATGGTGACAGAAGTACGTTCTGGGATATTCCTTTTTATGGAACTTTAAAAATTCAAGCTGCTTTTGCAATAATTTGCAAGCCAGGTAGAAATTTAAGCAAGAAAGGGAATAATGGAATAGCACACTGAAATGAAAGTTGTTATTTAATCAATATTTCCCATCTCACCATTTCAATCACCAAGATCTATTAGGAGGGACAATTTTGTATTGAAACACACGTGGCCAAAGCTCTTCTAAATACTGTTTACAGCAGAGTTTTAAACTGAAAATGGAAAAGCTCAGCTGTGGCAATTGTGGAGACAACATGTGCCTAACAGTCCATTTGTAAAACAGTGTTCATTGCCTTCAGGCAAAGTCTCCAAACTCTGTGAAGAATCTGAGGTGATTTCAAGGTAACAGAATGTCAACAGAGAATATTTTTTTGAAGGCTGTTGCTTTTTTTTTGCTTTAACACTTACTTCAAATGCACTTGTTGGTACTTTTTAATAAAGATACATATTTGCTTGGGAGTAGAGACATTGGAGAAAAGGAAAAACCCACCTTAGAGACAGTGAACCTTTCTAAGGAAACCTAGCATGCAGGTGAATGTTGTTTTGGTTTATTTTTGGCATCATTAGAAAATTCTGCTAGTTTTGGTGGTAATTCTTTTTAAAAGTCCATCCTAAATATAAATAAACATAATTTCTCTCTTCTTACATACTTTTCTGATTTTGAAAATTAGGCAGTCTTTTTCATTTTCTAATTTTAGCGTATATTTTCATTTTTCCTGTTGATTTCACTAAAGGTATGATATTTATGTAGGAGAGATTTATAAACCAGTTGTCATTTTTATGGAATTGGAGTGATGGGGAAGTTCATTTATATATTTTACGTGATAACATGGTGTATACAAATTATATTTTAAAAAGGAAGCTATTTCCTAAATAAAAAATTTTATAGTTTTGGATTATAGTGTTGCTTAAGACATTGATATGAATTAAAATCTACCTCTAATCAACATTATCCTAAGTGTACATTAACCATAAACATTCATGTTTGCCTGAAATAGTTATATCAATCTTCAAATCCTATTAAATTTGACTAAATAAATATATACATTCATTATTCAGAAAGCCCTAATACTAGTAAGGATCAATTTAGCAATTAAGGAGTTTCATTTATCAGTAGGAAACAGGAAGATACAACTTTTGCAAAAGGGAAGAGATTCATGAGATGAAGGAAATGGAGATAAAAAAGAATTAAAATATGTTATGTATATGTTCTACATCCCCACAAATAATGCAAACATGTACTAATAAAAAATTTTAAAAAGATTCTTATTTATCATAAATTTAACCTAAATTTAATATCATTTTGCTTTTTTCATAGTCTAGAAGGGCTTTGTGTAATAATTTTAATAGATATCTTGGTTTTTCTGGTGGTAGTACTAGGGATTGAACCCACAGCCTTCATACTGAAGTACACCCTTAGCCCTATTTTTGTTTTTTATTTTGAGATAAGAGTCTTGCTGAATTGCTGTTCCCCATGTTGGGCTCAAATTTGTAATCTTCTTGGCTCTGCCTCCTAAAGTGCTGGAATTACAGGTGTGCATCACTAGGCCCCGAGGGCTAAATATCTTTTTTAAAAAGGTGTTGGAGAAATGAACTAGACTGCTTTCTGTTTTGTAGCAAACAGAAGTATTTGAATTGATTTGATTGATCTTGAAACTGGCCTGTAATAGTGATTATTTTTGTAATATTGATGTTATAAGTGTTGGAAGTGTTGCAGAATTCTAAAAGGACTAGACCAAATGGGAATCAGGAAGATTTATTAGGTGTACACCTGACCCAGCTGAACTCGTATCCAAAGTACTCAGCCATTGAACAAAGGAAAAGTTTCAGTTTTTATACATTTAGTCGAAAGGAGCGGTGGTCTTTCTAGTGAGGCAGTAAATGGGTTTATTCAAACAGGACAGGGCAGACAGTTTAGTAATTGAGCCTTGTAAGACAACAGTGTCTTATGAATCATATGGCAACAGAGCGTCATAGACTTTGTTTACAGAACATAGTTGTTAACAGAGCATATAGTTCCTTGGGGGTTATAAAGCTTAATATGACTGTCTACCTTATTAGTATCAGGGGGAGCTCAGTAGTTACAGGGAAAGGGAGGGGGACCTGTGTGCCGAGCTGCTAAGACTGCTTTCAGCTAGGAGAACTGACTTTAAGTTCTGCTTTATTCCCCACTTTGATGCTTTCTATAATGAATTTTACTAGAGACATCATCTTTATCATTGTTATTATCATCAAGTTTTTTTTGTCACAAGGGAGTGTTAAGCACAACCTACTGACCAGCGGTTGGTACTTGGTTAAGGCCATCAGTTAAGTGGTGGTATGTCTGTCTGTCAGTCTCTGTGGCCAACTGAGTGTTTCTGACAAATAAAGATAAAGAAACAAGGAAAAGTTATAACAAAGAAGGTAAGAAACTTACGTTATCGTTGTGATTCTATGTTGATCTTCAAACTTTGGCCATGCATAGACTAGTCAGCTTATGAAGTGACCAGAGCAGAGCTGTTATTTCTTCAGGTTTCTGCTGTGTAAACTAGTCAGCTACCAGGGTGACTAGAGCAGGGCAATTGTCTCTGGTGGTGGCCTGATTTTGTCACAGAATCAGCTGGTTTTGGTGGTCTGGATCTTGCTGGTTGGTCTACTTGTCTTGGTCTGTTGGCTTTAGTTGACTGTGATAGATCTAAGACATAGTTCTTGTAACTTTAACAGCAATGAGGCTGGACAGAATCACAGTTTGAGGCCCATCCCATATGGGCCCTAGTGTTGGATTTTATTTATTTATTTATTTAACCCAAACAGAGTCCCCAGGTTTGAATGGGTGTACTGGGTTTGTTAAGTTTATGGGTATTTTTCTCTTGTAGCCAGCTATGGATATCTTGTAGGGCTATTTTCAAAACCAGTATTTGTTTTCTCAGGGACAGTTTTTTTAGTTTATAAAGATTATTCTCAGTTTGACCTATAATTGGGAGTGGCCAGCTGAATAGAATCTCATAAGGAAAATAAATGTGTTTGGTGGGAATATACTGGACTTGGAGGAGGACCATGGGCAGGACTTGATCTGATTTCTTTAACATCTATGTGGGCTCTGGACTTTCTTGGCTATGAGTGCTGGTCCATTGTGTGACCCTGAGATCAGGGGTAGTATAAGTCTTGGGATGATGTATCTTAACAGCATCTCGGTCATCTCTTGTATCTTTTTGTTTGGGTGGGGAAGGCTTTAATCTACCTTGAGAAGGTGTAGGCAAGCATCAACATATATTAATAGCCACTGGCTTGAGCCAGGTTAATAAAGTCGATAAACAGATTTTTACATGGGGCAGCTCTTAAGCTTTGGAATTTTCATCATCATCTCTGTCATCATTTTCTGGGCCATACTTTTTACATCGTACACATTGCTCCAAATCTGGCTTTGGTTGATTGGTAGATCTTGGCCCAGTTTGGCCCTTGTTCTGTTTGTATCCATGTCTTTGGTGACCTCTGTCTGTTTTCTTGTAAGTGCTGCTGCCAACAGATCTGTAGGTTTTTAGCCTGTTATCAGCCTCTTGTTTCGCTGTTTGGTCCCGATTTATATACACCTTGGTAGCTACCTCTAAAAGCTGGGATGCATTCATGCCAGCAAAACTTTCTAACTTTTGTAATTTCTGCCTGATGTCTCCCTGAGCTTGTTTCACAAAGACTGTATTTACCATGCACTGATTTTTAGTGGTCTCAGGGTCAAATAGGGTATGGAACTAGAATACTTCACAAAGTCTCTCAGTAAAGCTGGCTGGGACATTCATCTGTTTCCTGGAGTATTTCTGAGATCTTTTTTATATTTATTGTCTTTTCTTGGCCCTCTTTGAGACCTTGTAGGAGGGCCTCCCAGTACTTCTGTAAGAGTTGTAATTGTTCTGCATTGTTTGAATCCCAATTTGGGTCAGCCTCTGGGAATTGACCCTGAGCATATGCTTGTACATTTAACACACCCTCTGGGGTATTCTTTTCTAACCTGCGGATGGCTGCTTGGGTCACTCTCCATCTCACTTCAGTGTTAAACATCAGCAGGAGGAGCTGTTTTCAATCAGGCCAGGTTGGATCATGTGTCTGGAAAGCGGATTTCATCAAACCTGTGAGGGCTTGGGGCTTTTCCATGTAGGAGGGAGTATTTCCAATTAGGAGATCAGTGTTTGGGAAGGGCTAGTAGAGCAAAGTCCATTGTCCCCCTCGAATTTGGCCTTCTATATCATAATAGATGGGTCCCCTAGTTTCTCAAAGAGGTGTAAAGCCCTAGTTTGGCCTTCTCGGAGGCAGCTTATTTGACTGTCTGGGCTTTCTCTGTCTTTCTTGAGGCACTGACTTTTTTTTTTTCCTCAGGCAGGGTCTGGGGCTCACTGTCGTTTGATTGTGCCATTCTGTGGGCTGGCCTTGGCAACAGGGCATAAATTGGAGAATTTCTTTTAGGGGAGAGATTTTTTCCTCCTTTTGTTGTTCTTGTAAAACTGTGTGGGTTTTTTGTCTCCTTTTTTATCTTGTTGTTGTTGTTGAGCTGTCAAGTAAGGCTGATTCTCCTCTCTCTTTTATTTTAGGCATTTCTTACGTTATGAGTGTCTTATAATATGTCTTTAAGCAGGGCTGTAGCCAGGCCAATTTAGTCTGTACTATATTTAACCAGGAGTCAAAGTAAAAAAACTGATGTGGATGCCCTATTAGTCTTCCTTCTCCAGTTACCGCCCTATATACATGCCCAATTATTATTCAATCAATGGTTCCTTTGGCTGGCCACCCTCCATCAAAGGAGGGCCAATCTATTTTACAAAAAGTTTTCAACCTCAGGGGTTGGGGTTGTCAGCTTTATTCTATAGTTGCCGTAGAGCCTCTTATAAAGTTTTTTAACATACATCCTAATAGGGTGGGTTTTGACACTTCTCTTCCCATATCTGCTCTGTTGTGATGCAAATCACTCTCAAGTATTTTTGTTTGGGGCACAGTCTGAGCTCTATCAAATTCGTAATCAACCATACATATTTTTGAGTCTTTTGAGCAACAAGGAGCTTTTGGAAGGAACAGCATGGGCTTTTATAAAACCAACAAGAAACATACATATTTCTTTGATAAATCACTTCCACACACTTTCTCGACATACATAAGCTTTCCAGTCTTGACTCTTTTTATCCTTTTAACAAGACAAAACCTTTATCATACAAAATCCTTTTATATCAAAAATATATCTTTTGTACTTATAGCCTTCGTAATATTTTTGTCTGTCTCACTGTGAACTTTCCATAACAAAATTGGCTGTAGCCCTTTGGATTTTAAACTGCCCCTTTTTTCTTTTTTTTATTCTCAGATTGTTACATTTTAAATTTGACTGGCAGCCAAAGGACAATAACGTTAAATTAGTGTGCTTATCTTAAATCAACAGAGAGGCGAGCAAGTTAACACTTTAATTTCAATTTAAGAATTTACAATGTGCAAGAAATGTTTTAAGCACACGAATTAAAGATCAACTCAAATTGGAAACCCACAGTACATTTATCAATTAGCTAAAAGTTGTAATTTGATTTTTCTTGTAAAATCTTATGTCCAGTAGAGCTTGGTCACAGTTTTTTAGCTTTGACTCTGCAGCCCCAGGCTGGGGTTGTTTTGGCTTTCAGATGTTTGCAGGCAATGTCAGGCTGGTAAGGCTGAGCGAGCACTAGCCTTGGGGCTCTTAAAGCCTGGAGTGTTTTTCTTACTGTTTTGCTCCATGCTCTCCAGAGCTTTTCCAGCTGTTTTCATTCCATTTATTTACATATACTCATGTATTTTCTCATTTCAGTTTATTCCAACCTGAGTGTGGGATTTGTTTGACTCTCCCTGAGTCTGACTTCTCAGCACCCCACTTTGTGAGTCACTCTCATTGCCAAACTCATATTCAAAGTACTGTGCCACTGAACAAAGTAAAGTTTCAGTTTTTATACATTTATTGCGGGGGAGGTATCTTTCTAGTGATGCAGTAAGTCAGCTTATTAGAACAGGGCAAGAGCAGAGAGTTTAGTAATTTAGCCTTTATAAGAAGACAGTGTCTTATGAATCATATGGGAACAGTGTCATAAACTTTGTTTACAGAACATAGTTGTTTACAGAGCGTATAGTTCCTTGGGGGTTATAAAACATAATATGACTATCTACCTTATCAGTATCAGGGGGAGGTCAGTAGTTATGGGGAAGGGGAGGGAGACCTGAGAGGGGAGCTGCTAAGACTGCTTTCAGCTAGGAGAACTCATTTTCTTTTAAGTTCTGCTTTAGTAATATTACTTTGCAGTCTTATACCTGTGGCCTGACATGACTTGCCGCTTGCCCCAGTTGACCAAAGAGAAGAAAAATGGTGGTGAAAGCGGGAAAGGAATTTGTTCAGTATGGCCATACTGGAAAGAAGCAGGAGGACCAGCATCCTCAGCCCTGTCTTTGGGGTATTGGCAATAGCTGTAGGTTACAGGTAGGGGAAGAACAAAAGTGGAGGCAAGAACTGTGCATACTCAAGAAGTCTTGGTTACCATCTCAGGTCTGATTGATCACTATCTCAGTATTGGTCATACTGGATAAGAAACTTGCTGCTGCTTGAACTGTACAGTAGTTTCAGTACTTGTCACAGGATATGCATCAGATCTTGTTGCTCCTGGATCCTAGGTGACTACAGGAGAGAGACCGACTTAGAGATAGAACAAGTCAGAAAAACAAGATGAAATTAATTAGGACAGTGACTTCTGGGTACCATTCTGGTGGTTTGCAAGAAGATGCTGTAAAAGTTGGCAGTTTACAATCTGTTGTTTATGATGTTCTTGCACATATTGGAAATAATCCTATCTTGCTATCTTCAGTCTTAAAAGGGGAGGATTACTGGTTTTAAAGTAGCCCTTCTTAAATAACATATGCATAGGCAGAGTTGAGCAGAAATCTGACCCAAAGTTTAAGGTAGCAGAGGAGACTGATGTAAAATGAAGGCAGAGATGCCAAGCTTTTATTCTTCTTTTTCCTGCCCATTGGACATCTGTAGGCCCAAGTGAAGAATCAAGTATTTTTAGCAAAAGCAGCTTCTCAGGCCCTGTTGTAGTGGTGAGGTGAGCTTGGTGGTGGTAGTATTTTTCTCCTTTGAATCACATTTTTCAGGTGACTATGAAGCAGTAAAATTACAGACTCTCCCTGTTGTATTTTTTATAAACTACAAAAATAAAAACGTTTGTTAATTTTAATTTAGTAATTTTGAAAAAAAAATTTAGTAATTTTGGATAATTTGGTTTTCTGATTTTATTTTATATAAAAGTGAGATGATCTTTTAGCTATTTATTCAAAGGCTTTTATACTTGAATTTTGAATCAAAATTCTTTGAAAATTACAAAATCCTAAAAGCCTATTAAGAGCATTAAAAACACACTTCCCATGATCAGATGCATTGATTTACTGATGTTAATTTGGATCTAAAGTTTAGCATGAGCCCTAACAGGTATTGTGACTGTTGCTTTTATAATTGGGTTTCTGAGGTAAGCTATTTTTAAACTGAGATGTGTGGGTTTGAAGAGATTGTCTAAGGCAGGAGCATTTTAGGGACCTTGTTCTCCATTTTGCTCCGTGGAAGTGAAGCCTTCTAGCCCACTGGACTCTGCCCTTCCTTTTACAAGTCTAGTCTAACTGGTAGGTGGGGCAAAGAATGATCTAGTAATCCTATCAGTGACAATGTCAATACCATCATAACTGCTTCTCACTGCTGATTTTTAAAAAAATGTTCTGGTGTATTTTTCATGTAGACAGTAACCCATCATTAAATTTCATGTTGACAGTTCCTTGTCATGTGACAGTTATTGTTATTCACTTGATATCATATAGAAAGCTGAGTATGGAATGATGCACAGGTGGCCCAAGTCCATGTGGCCTCCTGAGTAGGGAGGCAGGACTTAGGTTTCCAGCTCCTGTATCCTCATGTTCTTTCTGCCACAGCACAGGTATACTGTAATTTCCTTGGATGTATGATGAACCCAACACTGTATAAATGGTCTTTGATATTTATTTTGATGTCCTGCTGTGCTCTAGGTCAGCTTGTACTTGGCCAGAAGCTGTGAAAGTAGGCTTTCATTTTCACTAGCAATGAATATTGCTAGGAATTGAAGCCCACATGTGATCTACAAGACACATTGGGCTAGGAATTTAGACTGCCACCCTGTCCAAGAAGATTACTACTACAATCAACCAGAATACCTGGGCTAGGTCGCTGTTTTCTTTTTCCTATTCTCTGTGCACTCTATGGTAGAAATACTTGAAGGAACATAAGTTAAATGGCAATGAAAGCAAAAACCATAGATTAAGAAATTGCATTTGAACAATTAAAGAGGGGCTATCTTTGTGGGCACACACTGTTTTTATTAATCCTCCCCGATGAGGATGAGGGATGGACATGGAAAGGGAAAATGTGTCAAATTCGTTTTAATGCTCTGTTGGACAAATTGATCATGAAACCAAGTTCCAAAATTTAAAAAAATATCTTAAATGTTGTACTTCTTTTTGGCCTGACTGTGAAACATCTTCATAACTATATTTGCCTGGATTCTGATATAAATGTACTAGAGCAGTGGTGGCGAACCTATGGCACGCATGTTATTTTTTTTTTAAAAGACTAAAGATGTTAATGTATGAGTTGTTTTTTGTAAACTAAAACCTCAGTATTCAGATTTAATTACAGTGTTGGCACTTTGCAATAAATAAGTAGGTTTTGGCTTGTAGGTTGGGCACTCGTCTAAAAGGTTAGCCGTCACTGAATTACAGCATTCTTAGAGCACAGCTAGCAAAAACATGCGATTTTTTTTTTTTTTTGGTAAAGCAATATGTTTTGACACCATTGAGACAACAGTGCTTTCTGAGGGGCAACCATGCAGTAGGGTTTTGAAGAAACTTTAAAACTATTATATATGATGATGAATTGGGCAAAGCATGTAATATTATACATAAGCAAAGAACAGATCTCTGGAGTTTTAATATGCAGCCCGATGACTTCCTCTTGGGTTGTGGGTTTTTCGTTGTTTGACATGAGCTGTCAGAAAACCTTAGGCATGTTCTTGCCGTCATTCTGCCATGATGCTCTAATGCATGCCTCATGCACCTTGGGCTGCGACTGTGTGTGTTCATCAAATATTGTGTTGTGACTCGCTCTCCTCCTTTTAGTCTCTCTCTAATTAAAGAGGTCAAATTGCTGTTTGCTCAGCCTTTAGTTCCTTTCACAGCTTCCTGAGCTTTTAAAAATAAATACCTTATTCCCCTCAAGTTAAAAAGAGACTAAACCTATTTTCTGTCTTTACTGTTGTGATCTTGTCTAGAAGAGTCAAATTGGAACTAATTTATTAGGAGTGTTTAGTGGCTGGGGTACTCTATGGTGAAAGAGACTGCAGGTACCTGGGCACAATCTGCTTATTTAAAAGGTGATGCTTGCATTAAAATGCAGACAGGTGGAAGGCCACTCTCTAGTCAGACAAAGTGAATTGATTAATTATTGAAGAATAGAAGGGAGTCTGGGTCAGTTCTTTCCTCCACTGCTCAATAGCTAATGATGCTCCAAATTGCTTCAAACTCTTGTTTTAGATCAGCGAGGAGGGATACTTTTCAGTCTTAGGTACACTTCAGTCTTTAAAATGAGAAATTAAAGCACACATGTGTGTGTCCCTAATGCCCTCCTGAGAAGAGAAGCACAATCAGGGTTTTATGTGGTGCCTACTGAGTGACACACACAGAGACAAAAGGTCTGTTTGCCAATTGAAAATAGCAGATTCTTCAAAATATTTAGCTTTGTGTGGTATTTTACATTTGATTGCACTTTTATGAAATGTTCAAGTGTCAGTCTATTTTCATCCATACTATTAGACAATTTTGCAAGTAAATTCGTCAGGGGTAAAAATGAGTTTCTTTATCTCATAGTGAGACACATCTCCTACTTAAATCTAGAAAGCTCTAATAAATATTCATGCCATTAGTGCAGCTGAGATTTTTTTTCATTTTATACTTTGCCCCAATTTTAAGTTATCCTATGGCAAACTTTGTTGAAAAGGGCACTCACTATTATTATGTGGTAGAAAGTATGCTTCTCTTTATTGAAAATGAGATATCATGTAACTCTCTAGAAGTAAGTGGTTTAATTTCTTGAGGAATGCAGTGCCTTAATGCAATGTGAAGTAGTTTGTAAGTAAAAAAATGAACACATTTTAGAATTGAGACTATGCTAATAACATAGGCCAGTATTTTAAAAGTTTAATTTAGAATCAGCCCTCATTGGGCATAAAACCTTAACTTGCTAAAGTCTTTACCTTCAAATTCTTAACTACCATAAAAGTATGGAAGTTACATTGATAAGAGGAGAGACCCATATAAGCTATTTAATGTATTAGGTATTACAGAATCATAATATCTTACTATATTAAAATGTTTGGACTAATTTTAAATGATTGTTAATGATAGTACTAGTTTTGTAACAAAGGATGAATTACTTTTATGAATAAAATATTTTAGTTTCCAAAAATAGTTCTACACCTTTTATTGCTACTCTTACAAAATTCATTCCTCATTCAAGTATTCATTGAGCATCTACTGTGTTCTAGGCACTGTGCCAGATGTTGGGCAATTAATCATCTACACAGCAATTCCTTTAATGAAATTTCTATTTCAAACTAAAACTGAAGTCAACTAGTTAGGTATAGCAGAGAGCTAGCTCACGTTTGCTTTATGTTTTAGTTTTATTTAAATTAGATAATTGAGGGGAAACACCTGTGCTGTTTAATAAAGCTATTAGAATAAAAGGAGAAGGCTAATGGCTGAGGAAATTCAAAGTAGGACTTGCACAGGCTGAAAGACCCATGCTGGGAACTGAGGAAAGTTCTTGACCTTTCCTCACAGCTTCTTTCAGCATTATGCAATGGAATTTTACCCAAGAATGGGAACTTTTATGGCTGCAAGCTGCAGGGAGCCTTTCTGGGGTAAGTCCGTTTGCTTATTATATGCAAAACAAACTGCAACTGCAGTGCCACGATGAAGATTTTTGTTGAGCTGAGGTTTGGAAGTAGAACAAAGTGAGGTTTTTAAAAAAGTTTTTCTTTTTTCTTGTCCTCTTGCATGTCCTCTTTTAGTGCTTCTTTGACCATTTTGACAGGAGGAAACCTTCATAATTGTCTGCTTTTCTATGTTAATAGAAAATTATGTTTTAATATATAAAAATACTTAATGGATAATTTGGTGATAACATTATAGGTGTTCAGAATTCATAATTGCTTTTCTTTCTTAAAGGCTGATAAATAGTAAATTATAAAATAATATACTTTTCTATATAATAGGGGTTGTCTGAGCTGGACTCTTTGAGTTTGCTGATTTACATAGCTAACATTTAAATTTCACATTGCAGTGACAGTTTTTGGATATGATTTATTTTAATTTGGGTTGGAAAAAAGGGATAATACACAATCTAATAAAATCTCAAAAAATTTCATGAAGATTTGGTTCATCAGAGTTAAGATTATTAAATTAATAGGGTCTAAAATCTGAATACAGTCTTCCCTATTAAAACAACAGCAGAAACTCATTTTAAAGCATGGAGATGTTTGGATAGTAATTTTAAAATATGTATCAAGAGAAGAAAACAATTACTTGGATATTTGACATAAGAATTAATAGTAAGCTGGGAGCTATTTGTGTATCAGGTATGCATCTAAACCTGAAATACATTTTGTTTTCAACAATTTATCTATTGTTGATAGTTTTAAAGTCTACAGTGAATCTCAGTTTTATTTCTCCCACATTTTTCAAATGTATACCTTTAATACCAGTCATCTTATGTAGTGATTATCATTGGCGAGGTCATGCTCACTATAGAATTGGGTAGTCTAGTGAAGTCTCTGGGTAGTAGGATGCACAATTTGAAGATGGACTTTTTTTTTCTTTTTCTGGTACTGGGAATCAAACTCAGGTCTTTGCACTTGCCAGGCAGGCACTGCAGTATGCATAGTTTGGAAAGGTCCTCCCACACTCCAGTCTAAGAGGGGCAATTTATGTCTCAGCCAAAGTCACACCAAATATTCCTCTCTGTAGACATGTTTCTATTTCCCATTATATTAGGCACCATTTCCTCACTGTGACAAAATTCTGGAGAAAAACAACTTGAAGAAAGATTCATTTTGTTTGTTTTGGTTTGGTTTTGGGTTTTTTTGGTACTGGGGATTGAACTCAGGTCCTTGTGCTTACGAGGCAGGTGGAAAAACCACTGAGCCAAATCCCCAGCCCTTCATTTTGGATTTTAGTCCATGTGTGTTGTGCTGGGTCCGTTGGTATAGGCCTGTAGTGAGGCAGAATATCATGTCGGATAGTGGGGTCAGGGGAAGGCTGCTAACCTTACGGCAACCACGAAGTAGAGAGGGTGAGAGAGCTCAGCAGCTGGCCACCCAACCTTTAACAAAATGAGCCTTTTGGTGGACATTTTGGATCCCAACTGTAACACCCAGCTGCCAAAAAACACATTTTAAAAATCCATTTGTGGTTTGGTAAAATGGAATAACCTATAGGGAAAAGAGGAAAATGAGTTAAAATTAATTTAAATGCAATATTATAAACAGACTAGAAAATTTATTGTGTGGAATAAGTATAGTTATTGCCAGAAATGAGAAATGCTTGTCTCTAGGACATTTTAAAAGTGCTTCAGGGAGAGGCTTTTAGCCATGTGCTGTCATAGGCAGACAATTCGGGCATTTCTCAGGGGCAAAAGCAAGCTCCAGAGTCTTGGGTCGCCTGAAGAATAAGTGACTCTTTGCTTCATTTACAGGTGACTGTGCTGCCATTTCAAGTTTTCAAGCTTCCTGTATTACTGTATCAGTGTTTGTCACCTCTGTATTTTTTCAGTACCCATTGTAAAGCAGACTTGGGAGGGACAGGCAAGTCTCCTCGAATACTACAGCGACTATGCAGACAGTGCCATCCCTACTGTGGATTTGGGAATTCCTAATACAGACAGAGGTGAGGCTTTAGTTCTTGGTCCTTTTATTAAAAATCCTCATCCTATAAACACAACAAATTAGGATAAAATGAAATATTTAGCACCATAGTTTTTGCCTGTCAGTTTTTTTTCTTTTTCCTATGGCCAACATTTTTACCTACAGATAGAGACTGATTCTTCAAATTCAAGGCTTTAGAGGAGAAAGCATTGTACATTTTTAGTCAGCTATATTGCTATGATTGAGCACATGGAAATTCTTATAATGGAGTTGAAGAACAGGGTTTTCTTATCTTCACAGTATATTATGGCCATAATGGGATTCACAAAGTTAACTTGTTATCTTCCCACACTGAGCTTCCATCCTCCTAAATTTTATGGTCTGCTTCACATTTCATAGGGACTTCTGAGTAGTGGCTCCATTGCTGTACTGATTATACAGTAAGCTATATCATCTGTGTTAATCTTTTCATTAGTATATTGTTGGAAGTATACCTGCTTTTCTCTGATGCCAGATTTTCTGATTAAAAACATTTTTTTCCCTTTTTATGGTACTGGGGATTGAACCCAGGGGTGCTCAACTACTGAGCTACATACCCTTTTTTCATTTTATTTTTGAGACAGTCTCGCTGAGTTGCCCCAGCTAGCCTCATACTTGCAATCTTTCTGCCCCAGCTTCTCAAGGTGCTAGAATTACAGGCCTGCATCACCGTGCATGGCTACATTTTTTTTAATTAAAAAAAATGAAAGTAGAAATTTGATCACCTTATTATTTGTCTTAATGCTTATCCAGCATTATTGCCACATTTTTTTTTTTTGGTTCCCTTTTACAAAAAACACAAAAAATACAAATAGTAAGCTGACTATTTTGTTCTATAGAAATTTATTTTGATTGTTTATATTATTGTCACTAATAATTCTTGGGTAATAAAGCTCAAGGTAGAATATTCCATTTCTGTAATTATAAATTCTTCTGGCAAGTTTGAATATATCATAGAGACTGGCATTCTTTGTTTTGCAAAAAATATTTTGGCCTGAATTTTTTCTTGTTAATCTTGCTTTGTAAAACTTCAATTTAGGTTGTTTTAATAATCATTTATCTATTCGCTCATTCTTTGATTTCTTCATTTATTTTTAGTCTGACCATATTGTTGCCTATGTTTGTGTTCTCTTTGATTCCAAAAACAATTTGAAATTATGAAATAAATGAATTCTTATGGAATAAATGAAGTTATTTATTCAATAAACTTAAAAAATATATACTGTAGTGGTTGAAAATGTGTAAGGAGAAAGACAGGCATGATGGCCCATGTCTGTAATCCCAATACTCTGGGAAGTTAAGGCAGGAGGATCACAAATTTGAGCCCAGACTGGGGAACTTAGTGATTTAGTGAGACCGTGTCTCAAAATTTAAAAGTAAACAAGGGCTGGGAATGTAGCTCAGTGCAAAGGCCTTGAATTCAATCCTTAGTACCAAAAAAAAGACTAAATAAAGGTGAAATGGAGTGGTTTAATACTAATTAATTAATATGAGTTTGTTGAAATGAGGGACATATTCCCATTATCAACTTGAGTTTTTTTCTGCAATGTTTCACTTTTTTTAGGGACTAAGCATTTACCATGAAAGCATCATAAGTTATCTGTTGATGTCTGAAGGACTGTGAGTCTCTTTTATCTAGTACTGTATCTTTAATGCTTATCTTCCTACCTGCCACTGTATCTGGCATGTTAATAATTTAGTTGAAAATATTACCAAATAAATGAATCAAGGTAGAATCTTCACTTTTGCACCATCACTTCTGTGCAGTTGGAGTGCTCAGAGTTCTAACAGTTCCTTCAGCATAAGCACATCTCCAAAACATAAGGCTCCTGGAGATGCTGTGAGATTTGTGACCTTCTTATTTGTCTGGATTGAAGAGCTAATTCTTTCTCTACCTTGAATTATTTGTGTGATCTTACATAATTCCTCTACTCTCTACCTGTCTCCATTTTCCCATGGCTTAGACTTGAGAATCTTTAAAGTTCGTACTGCTTCACTATGTCTATGAAAATAAGAAATTAGGGAAGACTAATTTCTAGGAAAATTACAGATATTAAGGTGGTCAAGATTCAACCTTTTACAACACTTTGAAAATTAAAAAAAAATCAATTCTATGTATTTTAGAGAAAATCAAATGTATCTTAAGTTTTCTTCTTAACTATCCTAGGTCATTGTGGAAAAACATTTGCTATTCTGGAAAGATTTTTGAATCATAGCCATGACAAAATAGCATGGCTAGTCATTGTGGATGATGATACATTAATAAGGTAAGGAGTCATTCTCATCCTAAGTAGCTTTAAATTTTCCATATATTCATATTTGAAAACTATGGTAGTTTCTCTGCTTCTGGCACAGATGGACCAATAGGGACAGGTCTCACCCTCCCACCTGAAACAACCCCCCAAAAGGACAAAATATATGAAATAAAGGTTTTTAAGGTACTGGATGTTAGGGTGACATGAAGCAAATGACTGTCTAGCTGGCCCTACCTTAAGAGAGTTCCAAGCCCCTGCTTTGAATGGGCACAGGTAGAATCTTCAGACTCCTGGAGTTGAAGACATGGAGTTGAGGATCTCAGGAGGCCAAAGCTGGTAAGAGTTTGCAAAACAGAGAACTAAAGAGGAGAGAGCTTCCCAGAAAAAACAGTACTTGAAATCTGGGGAGGGTTCCCTTAAGTATTCAGTATTTATTAGGGCATCTGTATGAGGAAGTTACTCAAGAGTGGGAAAAGAACCATCAGAATTAGAGGAAACGTTTGTGGATACTTCCATGGGGCTGGGGATAGTACTGTATCTTTTCCCACCACTCAGACTAAAATATTTGTGATTCACTGGATCAAAAGTTACCAGGCATGCAGAGAAATAGGAAAATAATGTGGAGGAAAAAAAACATTTCATGAAAATTATTTCAGAATAATTACAATATTAGGATTAGTACTTATTAAGCTGTTATTTTTAGTTATAACTATTCCACATAATCAAAAAAGACATGAAAGGTATAAATAAGTCTAAAATAAAATACTTTTTTACAATATACAGATAAAAGCTACAAAATTTTCTGAGATAAACCTATTAAATTGGATAAATAGCAAATTAGACATTGTAGAAGAAAATATCAGTACTAGTATGGAGGAGAGACTAGATCTAAACCCTAATACTTCCTAAACCCCAAGCACAACTGAATACAAAGCAGAGCATAGGCACCTCCAAGATACTGTAGCAAGATACTGTAGTAATAACTATCCAAAGTAAAAGACAAGATAAAAAGTTTTAGAAAATAACAGCATCACTGAGCTGTGGGACATTTCAAGTGGCATTGCTATATAAATGCAGGTGGAGTCCCCAGGGGGAAGGAGGAGTACATAAGAAATATTTTCCAAATTTGATGAAAATTATAAAACCACAGATCCAAGAAGCTTAATGTTTTAGTCTCTTTCTTGTCACTGGGGAAAAATACCCGACACCCAGAACTTAAAGATAGAGAGGTTTATTTTGGCTCATGGTTTTTAGAGGATTCAGTCTGTAGTTGTTAGTTGGCTGGCTCCAAGGCAGGAAGGACATAGTGGAAAGGTCTGGCAGAGGAAACAGTAAAGGGAGGAACCAAGAGGGAGATGTACCCTTCTAGGTCATGTTCTCAGTGACCCACCCCTTCAGCCCAGGCCCTACTTTCTAAGGTCACATTCAGCTGTGGAACTGTGTGTATAGCACCTCCATGATCCAGTCTCTTTCCAAAACCCCAACCTCTGAGAACATGAGGCTTTTGGAGGACATACTAGATCTAAACCCTAGTGCTTATTGAACCCCAAGTACAACTGGATACAAAGCAGAGGGTAGCCACCTCCAACAATGCTGCCCTCCTCAACATTCCCTGAAGTATTTATTATACACACAACTACGTCACTTGTGTCACCAGCCTTTGGAATAGCCATTCCACTTGAAACTTTTGCCAGATGTTCATTTACTTCCTTTTTCAAATTTATTATCAGTGATATTTAATTACACAATATTATCTTAAATATGATTTTTGGTTTGAGCTTTGTTGCCTTTTCCTTTTAAGACTTTGATAGCATCCTTGGTTATGATGAGTTATCTAGATTTTCCAAAGTTACTAGGCTGAATAATTGCAGGATTTAGAGTCAGCCTCTGTGGCCATGAATAACAATAGCTATATCTTTAAGTTGGCTTTTCTGTTGTCAAAAAAATCGAGAGTTTTGACTTCTAGAAGACTGACATACAAATGGGGATATAAAAATAACTTTGAATATCAAATTTAAAAACAAAAATTGAAGTAGACAAAAATGGGAAGAAGTAAACTAGATTTTAGTGAATGGAAGGAAGTAGAAGAAAAGGACTAATTCATATCTGAAATTATGACTAATTTACAAAACACCCCAAAAGAAAACAAATTCAATGAAAACTTAAGGGATATGGATAAAAATTAGGAAAACATTGAAAATGGAGTGAAGAAGCTAAAGGGTTTTGAAAAAATATGATTTAAATGGTGGAGGCAGAGATGTCTAATACATGTATAATTGGAGTCTCTGTTTGGGGAAACTCAGAAGAACAGAAATGCTATTTAAATTACCAGAAATAAAGAAACATTGAAAAGACCCACTGGGTACCCCTGAAAATTGACCTGGAGTCATCAACTTCTTCACATATCCTAGTAAAATGATTCAATTTTAAAGTCCTTTGAGTTTCCAGGCAAAATAATGAAATAACTAAAGAGCAAGAAAATCAGACTGGCACCAGGCCTCTCAAAATAACATTTGAAAACATAGTTAACAGTGGAGGAACATTTTCAGCAGACTCCAGCAAGGAAATTGTGAATCACAGATTTTGTATGTAGGGTGTGCTTTGATATTATGGCTATAGAAAAACTTTGCAGTGCACATGAATTCAGGGAATAGTATATATTCCTAGGGAATATATATTAGAGAAATAACTTGACCCAACCAAGAGGCATGAAATTTAGGCAGAATAGCTAGTGGTAAACATTTCATATATTTAACTGCAGAACTAAATTAAGACAAGGATGGAGAAATGAGTTAAAGAATAGAATGTATATAAAGATGTAAATATTACATTTTCTGACAAAACAAAGCAAATAAAAAAGGGAAAAGTGAAAGGAGGGTGAGATTATTACCTTTTGTAAAGATAACAGCTGGGATTTAAAGGATACCATAAAAAAGTGACACACCAGCCGGGTGTGGTGGTGGATGCATGTAATCCCAGCACTTAGTAGCCTGAGGCAGGAGGATTACCACAAGTTCAGGGCCAGCCTGGACTTTGTAGTGAGTTCAAGGCTAGCTTGAAATACATAGTGAGATCTTGAGATCTTGTCTCAAAAAATGAAACAAACACAAAAAAGTGACACATCAAATAATATGATATTACATAAAAATGTAATAAAACGTAAAAAGACTAAATATGATGATAAATATCAGGGGGAAAACACTTTCTAAATATCAAAAGTGTGTTTTTAAAAATCAAAGAAATATACTTAACTGGGTAGACACAGTAAATACAACATGATGCATATAATAATTGAAACCTGAAATAATTATATAGTGGTGAAACCAAATATTATCAGTCATATCAGTAAGTATGAATCATTTAATTCACCTAATGAAAGAATAAACTTTTCCAATTGACTCATAAAGCAAATCCCAATTGTATATATGAGATACAAACATAGTCATTCAAAGAGCCTAAAGATAAAGAATGGATAAAGATTTATCTAGCCTGGGAACAATTACAGTAAATAATTCAACACCCAACTCAAAAGCTAGAAAAAGTACAACAAAGTCAACCCAAAGCAGCACAAGAAAGGAAATAATAATAACAGTAAATGTCAAAATAATGGACTAGAAAACAAGCAGAGGACCAAATTAATGAAATAAAATTGTGTTTTCTTGAAAAAATAAATTGTATTGAGTGTTATCCAAGAGATATTGTTAAATGAAAAAGGGAAAGAACAAAAGAATCTATTTGGTATGCTACTCTATATGTAAGAAAGAGGTGGTAATCCAAAGATACCTATATCTGCTTAACCTTATCTAAGAGGGGTAAAGACAGATAAACCTGAAAGGAATGCAGCTGCTTACTTAAAAGGGATAGGGTAGATGAATAGGATGGATGAGATAGGGGAATGAAACTTCTGTTGCATTTATCTCAGCTTAGTGTTTTTATGATAGGTTTGTTCTGTTTTTAACTAAACTTCAGAATATTGTTTCTCAGTTGAGGAGGCTGCAAGTTTGAGATCAGGGTGCAAGAGTGGTCAGGTTCTGGGGAAGGTCCTCTTCTCTTTGTGTCCTCAAATGTAGAAGGAGAAGCAGCTAGTTCTCTGACCTAGTTAATCCCATTCATGAGGGCTTCATCCCCATAGCCTGATTATCCCCCAAAGACCCACCTCAAAATAGTAGTACATCTGGGATTGGATTTCAACATATGAATTTTTGGAGGCTACAATTACTCAGTTCATAACACTCCTAATAGTTTCTAGTTTACATTTCTGACTGCCAAAAAAAATCTTAATTTTAAATAGAGATGATAGAAAAGCACTCTATAATTACTTATCTCACCATCAAATAGTTATCTCACCATCTTCTGGTCTATTAATAGTATTTTGGGGGTTTGTTTAATTTTTTTATATTAGTAAAGTACACATAACAAAGTTACCATCATAACCATTTTAAAGTATACAGCTCAGTGGGAGGAAATCATTCACAGTGTTGTGCAACCATCTCCGTAACTCTTTTCATCCAGTAAAACTAAATTCTGTACCCATTAAACAATAACTTCCCATTTCCTTCTACCCCAGCTCCTGACAACTGCTATACTGTTTTCTGTTTCTATGAACTTGACAGCTCTAAGTACTTCATCTAAGTAGACTTATACAGTATTTGTCTTTTTGTGAGTTGCTTATTTCACTTAGCACAATGTCCTTAAAGTTTATCCATGTTGTAGCATATTCCTTTTTAAGGTTGACTAATAACTCTACTGCCTGGATATACCATCTTTTGCTTATCGGTTCATCTGTTGGTGGACACTCAGGTTGCTTTCATGTGGTAGCACTTGTGAATATGCTGCTATGAAAGTGGCTGTACTAAATCTGTTCAAGGTGTTGCTTTCTATTCTTTTGGATATATTCCAAGAAGTAGAATTGCTGGGTCATATAGTAATTTAGTTTGACTTGGGGAAGCATGCTAATAATATTTTACGTATTTAGAAATAAATCAACAAGGGCAGGAAAAAAAAATCTACAAGGATGGGAAGAAAACGGAAACGAATCTATCAGTATTTAAAGTGAAAATATAATCACATTGAAGGGAAAAATACAATTAATGCCAAGTACAGTAACTTTTGGAGACAGTCTTTAAATATGTACCTTTAGTCAGGAATGAGAAAGGAAGAACTTTAAACAAACTCTGACTTCTAGTAGGTCTGATTTTTGAAGTGGTGTGGGTGGAGCAGTTCTGAGTTTATTTTAGGTACATCGTAGGACGGAATAAATGTTAGTATTTTGGAGAGTCAATCTCCACACTGTGGAATGAAAGTGTGGATTAAAAATGGAGCAGGTTGAGGAAAAGTTCCATGGGAATAGATTGGAATTAGAGGAACCTGAAAGAATTTATAATTTTTGTAAGAACTTATGATTTCTAAGGTGAATGCATTTGTATGTGTGTTCACATACATGTGTCCTAGCTCTTTCTGCTGAAAGAGGTTGGAAGCAAAGATATCCAAGTAGCACTGAGAAACTATTGCCTACAATTAATAGTGCTGCTTTTGTCATTAAAGAAAGCAGAGCTTCTCAGAGAAACAGCTGACTCTAGGGCCTACAAAATGTATTTAAAACATCTTTTTGTATCAGAAAACAAGGAAGTACTTTTTTTAGAAAAGGGAAGAAAGAAAAAAGAGAAGTAAAAATAGAAAAGTATATGTCAAGAGAGCACAGAAAGGAACTTGAATAAGTCTCATTGGCCAAATCTGGGACACATTAAACATCAGTTCATTAAAAACTAGTGAATTATGGACTATAGAAATTAGGAACTGATGAACTGATGCTTACAAGAAAGAAAGAAAGTACAGAAAAAAAAGAAGAAAGGAAAGAGAAGGGTAGATGCTTGCTTGCAGGATGATGAGCTCTGATTGATAAATGAGCAGGGAATGAGAGAGTTGGAAGTCATCACTTTGTAACCATCGTAGTAAAGATTGAAGGAAGAATCATTAATTTATGCTAAACTAGGGATCTGTTTTGATGAGGACTGTGATATTTGCATATATCAAAGCCTCTGTCTAGAGATTTTTAGAAATTGCAGGGGAAATATTGTTACTCTCCCAGGGGAGAAACCAGGCAACACCTTGATTGGATGATCAGAATGAATCTTAGCAGTGATGGAGTCACACCCAGAGTTGCTTATGTCATACTGTGAATGGGCATGCATGATTTGAGCTTTACTGTGGGGAAATAGCAGACAAACCTAGCATGAGGATCAGTGTATTCTAAAAAGATGGGAAGCTTGTGGTTTAAAAAGATACCAATGTTGCCAGGCATGCCTGTAATATCAGCACTCAGGAGGCTGAGGCAGGAGGATCACCATGAGTTTGAGGCCAGCCTGGGCTACATAGTGAGTTCAAGGCCAGCCTGGACTACTGGACTAGATAGTGAGACCCTGTCTGAAAAACACCAAAAATAGAAAAAAAAAAAATGAAAAGGAAAAGATACCAATGTTTTGAAAAACAATAGCTATAAAAGTGGTTCCAGAGTAAAGACTGAAGTGATACGGTAAATAAATGCAGTTAGAGATCCAGGGCTTCATCCTGTACTGGACAGGAAAGAATGCTATAAATGACATTATTGAGTTAATTCATAAAATTAAAACATAGTGGTTAGCTTAGATATAAACATGTGTATTTCAGTTTTAAGTTCTTATAATTATAAGACTACTGTATATTTTAATGTATAGGTCTCTAGATAGACAATTTTCATTTCTCTCAGCTAAATACTTAGAGAAAGGCTGGAGCAGCTAGCAGGTGTATGTTTAACTTTGTAAGAAACTCATTGTATCAATGTTAAATTTTTTGAAATTGTTGATTTTTCCCATTCTTAGGAAATGCACATTAATATATGGGGGGAGTGTGAGATATGCAAATTTCTTTGTATTGATTTATTTTATTTTTTTCCCATTAAGTTTATTGGTACATTTTAGGTATAAAATACAGTTACATTCATCATTGGGATCTTGTACCATCACATGAGTATCTT
>NW_004624776.1:6819336-6847412 GCF_000247695.1 Heterocephalus glaber | reverse complement strand
CTCTTTTGTTGCCAGTTCAGAGAGTCCAGGTGGTTGAGTATCAGATTGTTCCACCTCGTTTCCCTTTGAGGTTGCTGTAGGTGATTTGGAAGTCTGTGTTTGAGGCTTGTTTATGTGTCTTCTCATTTCCGTGGTGCAGGGGGAGGCTGTGCTGCTGGCGCTGACGCGGCTCACCTCCTCTGCCCTGGGAGTGGTGGAATGGTGGACGGCTCTTTGTAGTGTTTTAGAAAAAGGAAACATGCATGTACACGTACACATACATTTCTATGTATATCTATGGATGAATGTATATGCACTTGTGGAATGTATACACACAAGCAGAAGAGAGTGAATGATTGAAAAAGGAAGTAAGTTAATGTTAACAATTGGTAAATCTGGGTAAAGGGCATATGGGAGGTCTTTGTTTCATTCTTGTAACTTTTCTATGATCTTGAAACTATCCCTGAATAAAAAGCTAAAAAATAAATACCATAGCAGTTCAAGGTAGAACATCTGTATTTTAAAGACCAATAATATGGTATTAAAATCTGTCTGTACTACTAAGATAGTGTAGTTCTGGTATCACTCACTGTAGAGCATTGCCATGCTGTTCTTCATTTCTGTGCCTTAAAATTTCCTGAAATGGGAACAGATTGTTAAGTGAAGTTTTTTCCCTGGATCAGTAGCCAAACCCTCTAGATAGAATTGGAGATCAACTGCTTTATCCACATTTCTGCTGTTTAGCGAATATGAAGTATGTGATAATTATCAGGTTCTGTTTGTGATCTTTCAGCTTTAAAATGATACTGTGAGTATGGAAATGGTGTTAGAAGGTAAAGAAACCCACAGAAGATGTTAAATCCCAGATATTTCAACCTTAGAAATCAGAGGTCATATGTTGAATTGACAATTTCACAGTAGGGAAGAGGAAGGGAAATACCATGTAGTTCTCTTTGTTTTTTTTTCAGACCTAGAAGTAGATATAAATTTGCCCTAGAAAGCTTCACATTTTTATAGAGCCAAATAAAGTTTGTAAAAACAAACCGAAGACTGCTACTCTCAGAGTATATGTTGTCTGTCATTGAATAGTATCACCACTCTTGCCTTCCTGTGCAATTAGTATCTCTCAGAAGACTTGTTGAAGACCAGTTCCAAATTAAGTTTTTAGATTGTGTGTGCCAAAAAACAGCCCTTTGTCCAGTGACTGCTTTCTGGACACTCAAAAATTGTTGACGTTATAGAGACCTGACCTTCAGACAGATTATAAATCTGATGCCCAGACTTGTAGACCCATTGAGCATCAGCACTTGGAGATATTTTTCATGCATTAAATTTATATTCTTCACTTTAGGCTTCAGGTTTATCATTTGGGGTATTTCTCTAAATGCATAAGCATGAATGAAAGAAATGATCCCCTCTTTTATGTCCCTACTTCATTTTCTCCTCACAAGTCCATCGCCGAACAGAGGAAAACTGAGTCTCTAGAACTCTGGTGCACTCAATATAACATTGTTCTGTGAGAAAAGCTTTCTTCTGTTAGTAATACAGAGAAATGCCTGCTATTATATCCACTTTTTAGAGACTCATGATGTTAATGAATCACAGACTGAGATACATCTCAAAGTTTATAGTCCACTAAAAATTTTATCTCATGGTTATTGACCATGGAAAAGCTTTTTTTAAAATCACTGATTAATATCATGAGGAAAACAAAGAGTGATATATGAATTGGAAATAAGAAACAATAAAATACTTTCAGGTGTATAAGTTCTTAAAACAGGGAAAAATTTGCCTTTTTAGCATTAACTTTTGTTTCTGCTTTAAAGTTATTTCTCAGTTTTATTTTCCTGTGAAATCTTTATTTCATCTTTATAGTAGCTAAAATCATAGGCAGTATTCTGGCTAGTTTGTGGATATTCTTATCACCCTTTGTCAGCTGTCATTTTTGACTCATGACAAAGACAAGTAGGAGCCAAAAGATATTCAAGAGATACAGATATGGACAGAATTCATGCACTGTGGTAGCCTTTTTGAGGCTTATCAGCAGTGTTGTACATTATGCTCTGATGATTTTCACGGAAGTCTGCCTGCCCACCTTCTCTTTCCCACCTGCCAGTCAAATGCCTGATATGGACCCTTCTCAACTCATTTGCACTTCAAAAAGCTCCTCTCTTGGCCATTAAGAATCAAACCATCAAGTCCTGAAAAGATGTGAGGGTTAATCCACACTCAGAAATAAATAGGGCTGGTAGAAATGAGATTTATAGCCACTGGCCACCTTCATTTCATTCACCTGCCACCATGCTCACCCAAGACAGGTAGCTATTTTCTGGCTGGGGCCAGTTCATACTGGTTGTGCTGGTTTCTCAATTTCTCTTCTTTTTCCCTTATTCATTTTTTTTACTTTTAAAATCTATTTTATTCTATAATTCACTTGAATTTCACTGCTGAACATTTTCAGTATACAATATAAAACATAGGATGTAAGCAAAAAATATTCTGAAATGGCATTTGAATTACTTTGAATTAAGTAATTGTTACTTATGTTCCCTTTGGCATCTCAGCATCTCCAGGCTTCAGCACTTGCTTAGCTGCTACGACTCCAGTGAACCACTTTTTCTGGGAGAACGCTACGGCTATGGGCTGGGCACTGGTGGTTACAGCTATGTCACGGGAGGAGGAGGGTAAGTATGAACTCAGCTATTTGCAAATACAGTCATCTTTCAGTACCCTTGTGGGTTTGAGACCAGCACCCCCACATGGATGCTCAAGTTCCCTATATAAAATGCAGCATTTGTGTATAACCTCTGTAATCCTCCTGTAGAAATCATTTCTAGATTACCTATAATATTTATTACAATGTAATGGTTTTTATATTGAATTGTTTAGGGAATAATGATAAAAAAGTATCTGCACATTTTCAATAAAGATATGTTTTTAAAAAACATTTTTGATCTGTGGTTGTTTGAATTTATGAATGTGGAATTCACATACAGAGTTGCCTATAATTAGAACCCTAAATGTCCCTTTCCTGCGGCAGAGCTGAATCTGTGGTGCTGGGACCCACACTGACACATGAGTGTCCTTAGCTGATACTGCTGCTATAATGGGAAAGTGAACATTATAACTGTGAAATATGAAAAGAACCCACAGTGAAGAACATTTTACCCTTTGAGGAGATAGCATAGAAATATATGTCAAAGACCTTGGTGGAAAGAAATTTCCCTGTAATAACAATTGTTCTAGGCAGCCAACTAGTTTTGATTGTCTGTTTAAATGAAAAAAATTGTTTATTGATTTTAATTTTAGAAAATAAGCCATCAGACTTTTAAATTATCTAGTGCTTAATCACATTTGAAAAAATAGTAATATAGAAGCTTAGACTTAGGCAATTATATAATATTTGTGTAGGATTTATAGGTTTTTAAATAACAACTAAGTCTTTTTAAATGAAGCATCTACCTAATCTCTTATGGGAAAAGTTTTTAATTTGATTTATATAGGTAAATCAACTGAGCAGTTAGTATTTTCTCTTATTGTTATAGTCTTTGCTGTTGGAATATTTAGGGAGAATGTTAACTTTTATCAACTATAGTCATTTAAATTCTTTCAGCAGATGTTTATTGAACATTGACTATCCAACTCTATATCCAGGGATTATAAACTTTTGAAGGACTAGGGTTTTATATTCTTTTTGCAATCCCCCAGATTAGAATGGTTCTTAGTCTGTTTTTTTCAGTTACTATAACAGAATACCTGAGGCTGGATAATATATAAAATAAAGAGGTTTATTTAGCTGATAGTCATGGAAGTCCAAAAGTGTGGCACTGGCACGTGCTCAACTCTGGTGAGAACCTTCTATCACAGGGTAGGTAGCATTGTGGCAGGAATGTGTGCAAGAGGGAGAGATCACATGTTGCATCAGGAAGCAAGAGAAATTCAAGGATAGACTCACTTGTTTCATAATAACTCACTATTGTGGAACTAGCCAGGGTCCCTGGAGAACAACAGTAATTCCTTTTGAGGGTGGTCCCCCCAGTGACCTAATCACTGTCTGCCAGATTTAAAGGTTTCACCATCTTTCATCATCACCACATTGGAGACCAAGCTTCTAGCATGTGAACCTTCAGAGGACACACTTTACCATTTTCAAGTCATAGTAGATCTCTTCTGTAAGATTTTAAGCATCATCTCACTGGTATTGTTTTGGCCTAGCTGATTCAGTGGTGAATACATGGTCAAGAAAGTGGCTTTTTGCAGTGATAATCAAGCCTGAGGAGGAGTGCATATCTTTGTTAAGCGGGGTCATATATCTACCTGAGATCATTTCCACAAGAGATGAGGGCACAGGAGGCCTTTCTGCAGGCCAAGGGGTATTGATTTCTTCATTTAAAAAGGGGTTCAAGTTATTTGCAGCTGCATAGTGATGGATTTAGCTTTCTGAGTGAGGCCTTGGAGGTGATAAAGTATCAGGGCATGGTGTACATTGAACCAAGACTTTCCACTTTTGGAAGGGGCCCTGTTATCTGTATATGAGTTTTGTACCATGGTGGTATCCATATACTTTAACAAAAAAGTATGTTCTTGTGTAATTTCTTCATGGGAACTTTTTTGTTGTCCTTCGTGCATGTTGGATTTAGCTCTTATTTTTGGCACTTGAGACCTTCTGAAACCTCACTTTATGTTTCCTAACCAGAAATGCCTTTCATGACTCCAGACAGTCAGTCATTCATTCATTCGGCTAGTCTTCTGTGTGCCAAGCACTGGGAATGCACAAGTGAAAGCCCTATAGCTCTTCCCTATAGGAGCTCACAGGCAAAAGCATTGCATAATTGCCACTGCTACCCCTTTTCATGCCTGTGGAAGTCCTGCAAGACAAGGCAGCACCTTTAACTTGCCCTGGGTTCAGTCTCTACCTAGCTGCTGGTATTTCCTGTCAGCTCTAGCTCCCTGTCTTGCAACTTCTGTCCACTGCCCATCTCCCTTGTACCTTTCAGAACATCTCGCTATCTCTGTTTCCTCATCTCCACACTCACCCTTCTACCTAACCCACCTTACTACTGTCTCTAAGGACCATGTATTAGTTGAATCTAGTGGATCTTTCTAGTCTTTATCTTATTTCATCTCTTAGGAGCTGTTGAAAAACACTGTGTACTTCAAGCCCTCCTTTCTCTCACCTTCCAGAGCTTTGTCCTGTCCTTGCTTATTCCTGTCTTCTTGGTCATACCTTCTTAGTTCTTTTTAATCTATCCTTTAGACGTCTGTGTGTGTTTCTCAGGCATAATTTCTAGTCTTCTTTCTCTTCTCACTCTGTATTAACCCTGGGTTATTTTATACACCCCTGGGGCTCAGGGATGAATGCATCCATATCCCTCACTCCAGCCTAGAACTGTCTTCTGACCTCCTGATGGACAGACCCACCTGCCAAAAGCTATCTCCACTCTGACTCGCAGGCACCTGAGCTCCGGTACTGAACTCATCGTTTCTCATGTTAGTCCCTCATTTGGTCTTTTTCTAGTCTCCCTCAGGACAGATACCACCATGTGCAATTTCCTACCACAGGAGTATGTGAGTCAGCTCTCTTTTTCTTAGCATTTCTCTTTATCTTTTTATATTTCTTATAACGGTTCAACAGAATTGTTAAGTCGTGTCAGTTTTGTCTTGTCAGTACTTTTCTACATCCTCACTTATCATGTATAGGTTGCCATCATCTCTTATTTAGGTTTCTGCCCCGGCCTCCTGCTGTCTCTGCTTTTCGCCTTCTGTACTCTATGCTGATACCCCCACCTTTCAAGGAGCCCTATCTCCTCATCCCCACCTTTTTCAATTTTTAGTTCTGGGGCTCCAGCCCAGGGCCTTATAAATGCTAGACACTCTACTGTTGAGCTGCATCCCAGCCTTTCTGAGAGCCCTTTCTAAAAGCATATCTCATCCTCTCTTCTCCCTGCTCAGAGACTGTAAGTGGCTTCCCATTGCCCTTTCCCCAAAGATGAAACCCCTTCTTATTTTGGCATCTGAGATGACGATCATTCAGCTTTCTCAAAGACTTAAGTTGATCTGTGATTAGGCCTCAATTTTAATGCCCAAGCAGTACCCTTTTTGAGGGGCGATGGCACTCACACGTCTTCTCTTCCACCTTCTCCTCCAGCCCTAGCTCACTCTTGAAATCTACATAACTTGATACTCATCTGGAAGGGGTTCTTTAGAAATTCCTTCATCTAGGTTTCATGGCATCCCACCTCTCTTCAGCAATTCCATAGATAAATCTAACTTGTATTTTATTTATATGATTCTTTGTAGTGCCACAGCATGAACATCTGCTACATGCTTTCATAACCTAACTGAACCTAGAATTAACCCATTGCTTTTAGGACAAAGCCCACACTCCTTCTCGAGACTCACAAGGCCCCTCATGATAGTCACATGCTGTTATATCATCTTAGTCTCATCTTTTTGCAACCTCATTGTCTTACTTTTCTCATTGCTGAGACAAAATACCACACCCAGAGTTGAAGGAGGAATGGTTTATTTAGCTCAGTTTGTAGAGGTTTCATAGTTGGCTGGCTCCAAGGCAGAGTGGCATGGCAGTGGGGCATCACAGAGGAGAAACAGTTCATGGTGAGCAGAAGGTAGCAAAGCAACAAAGTAGTGAAGAAGCAAGTCCGAGAGACTTTAGCAGCTTCTTTCTGCCCCTTTTATATTCTGTCTAGGCTACTGGGCTTAGGGAGAGTGCCAAACCAATCAGTGGACTGACTTAGTAATCACACACCTTTGATCCCAGCACCACACGCTCTAGATGTAGCCACCTCTGAAAAGAACCCCCCCACACACACACACACAGTGACTGCATGAGGCTTTGGGGGGACAGTAGACAAAATCCATACCATTCATCCCAAAGAATTTACACAGAATTTTTTGGAGTTCCTCAGAAATGCTCTTTTTCTTCCAAATGTGACATTTGTTGCTCTCTACAAAACATTGTTTTCCCATCCCAGCTTTCTGTCTGGCTAATTCATCTTCATTCTTTTGGACTCCACATAGCTATCATTTATTTAATCCTGGAAGCCTGAAGCCCAGCCTAGCCCTTCAAATCAGGGTTTAATACCTTTCTAATGTATTTCATAGCATATTATGCAAACAATTATCATTTAATTGCCTATTTACTTTCCTATTTTCCACTTAAATTATGAATATTTGAAGGCAGCACCTGTGTCATATTTTTCATTATGTTTCTCCTTTGTGGCATAGAGACTCATTTTTCTTCAAGGTACAGTGCATAAATGAATAAGCAAATGCATGAACACTTGGCATTTGATTTTTACATAACTAATAAGACCTATGAGATGCTTGGTTTTTAAAAGGACTTTTACAAAGATGCAGGATGAATTCCTCATTAGATTATCCTTTTCTGTTAACCTTTTATAAAACTTATAGACATAAAACTTACAGAGATGGTGAATTGTTTCTTCAGTACTATAGTAGGATTTTCTTATAATCTAGCTTGAGAACCAATGTGTTTTTTAAAACAGCAAGTAAGGATCAGTGGCTTGTAAAACCCATTCATGGACTGTATCCAGCATTGTAAAATAGTAAACTGTAAATGAAATAGAAGCCAAGTGTGGGGTGGCCCACGCCTGTAATCCCAGCACTTGGGAGGCTGAGGCAGGAGAATCACCATGAGTTCGAGGCCAGCCTGGACTATACAGGGAGATCTTGTCTCAAAAAACAAAAACAAAAATGGAATAAGATAAAATAGAAAGTATCAAGTACATCACATGTCTTAAGGGTAAGTGTTGTTTTGTAAAAGGTTCCAGTTTTATTCACATATACTTTCTGTCTTAGTTACTTTCTCCTTGCAGGAATGAAATACCCAACACCCACAAGTTAAAAGAGAAAAGGTTTGTTTTAGCTCACAGTTTGTAGAGGTTTCATTCTGTAGTTGGCTGTCTTCAAGGCAGGACAGCATGGCAGATGGGCATGGCAGAAGAGAAACAATCCATGGCAGTATAGGCAGGCAGCAGCAAGAAGCCACAGTAGCAGCAGCAAGCTGCCTTTTCCTTTCATGTTCTGTCCTGGCCACAAGCCTATTGGTTGGTACCACTCACACCTAGGGTGAGACTTCTAAATTCATTCATCCACACCCAGAACTATGCTAAACTAATTAGTGGACTAATCCAGTATCACACACCCGTGATCGAGCTCCACCTGTGAGTGAGTGAGGGTTTGGGAAGACGTCTAGATACAAGCCATAACATTCCCATCCACAACACACATACAGAGTTGCAATGTTTTTCTGGTTTACTGAGTTTAGAGTCAAGTAAGCTATTGAAAAATCCTTGCCTTAAACCCTCCTCCTTCAAAGCTAAAAGTCAGAGGTGTGGACTCCAAAGTGAAACCTTTGCATCTTTTGAATCCAAGTCTTTTATTTTTTACTTTGTGGTCTGCTCTATGACAGATTAGATATTTGGAAAAAATTAGTCGAATGGCCATTTTCTTTGTTGATTATACTTACAGACATATGTGGGTTTAGATAGGAACCTGTTCTCGGGGTGCTGTTTAGCTCCTCAGGCAGCCCTAGGGATGAATGAGTGCACCAGAACTAAATGGTTGCCAGGGTCCTTGGAAGAGGCTATAGGCAGAATTATCCAAAGAGACAGCCATATGTTCATCTACTGGAGACTGGGGAAGGCAGATACATGTCTGATGCACATTACCTTCTGTGTCTATTCTTCATCTCAGGCATGATCCTGGGCAAGCTCCAGCCTTCCGTTTCAGTTATTTAAAAAATTTGTACATTATGTATGAAAGGAAATTATTAATCTTGTCACCTTTGAACATTTTAAAAATATTTATAAGTTGTGGTTAGAGCAAACAGGTGTTCTTTTTTACCATGATATAATGAGTAATTTTCCTTTTTAGGGGGACAGCTTAATTTGGAAAGAACTAATGAGCATACTGATAAGCAAATGTTATTAAAGACCTAAACTTAGTTTATGTGAATAATGTAAGACTGTTCTGTATGAGTGAGCAAAAGTTTAATTACTCATAAAAATAAATACTCATATAAATAATTACTCATTAAAATTTCACACCTACATTTTGTCTTTTTGTGAAATTAGTTTTCCAGAGAGCAGGCCATCTTCATCTTTCTCATTTTGCCAGAAGTTGGCAAAAGAAAAGAAAGCATTTTTACTAGGTACTATTAACACATATCCTTCACACAGGCCCTGTTCCTGGGGTTGGCAGGTTGAGGCCACCATGGCTGACAGCCCGAAGGTGTGTGCCCTGGGGAGCTTTCTCTCATGGACATGAGACTTCCTAAGAGAAAGGCCATTTATGGTGGGTGTTCAGACTTGCAGTTTTCCTTTTGTTATAGTTGACAAGAACTTTTTTTCTTCTTTCTCTATGATTGTGTTTCCTTATATCATCTTAACTCCTTTTTCCTCTTATGAAGTCACATTGCATGGTGTCATCTGACTTCTGCATTATTTTACCCTTAGCACTTGGTGTTGCTTGGTAAACTGTGCTGCACTGAGTCCAGCCAAGTGTGGAATCACTGTTTTTTCATTAGGGATTGTATTCAAACTCTTAATCCTTGTTCTCATTTCATAGAACACTTCCTCTCTCAGAAGGATCTTTGCAAAGGCAACTGTGTTGTCATTTGTTTTATATAACCAACTTTTCTTGAGAGCCTGTTGTAACTAGGCCCTATATTTGGCTCTGGGAATATATGCAGGAATTTTAAGGTAGTTTTGCCTTCAAGAAAGTCTTTGAGGATTGAGAAAGAACTTGTGAACCATTATTAGTCCTTTAGCCCTATCAGCTTCTGAGCTATTCACAATCTGCAAAGATTTATTGCTATCATAGGGCCAGAATGGAATCAGAACCCAATCTATATTTTAAAAAGAGGAGAATTTATTGCGAGAACTTGATCCTAAAGTATTAGGAAAGGCCAGAGGACTGAAAGAGAGGAGGTGGCTTTACCTAGCAATCAGTGACTGTAGAAAGCAGCTGTTACCCCTGAGGCTAGAGAAGGAGAGAGAGTGCTGTTTACTGGACCCTTCCTACAGATACGGTGGCCCCTGCTGCTTCAGAATCACAGTGCTGCATTGGAGTCAGGCTCAACAGGCTCTTCCTGAGCTTGCAGCTGCCCTGTCAACCACCTGTAAGACCGAGGGCCTTACCAAACGCTCCGAGGAGCTGACTGCAGTGAAGAACACCTGGGAAGGAACACACCGGACAAGTTGGAAAGTAAAACAGACCTTTATTAGTCTGGCCAGACGGCATTCCCAAAGCAAAGTAGCTTAGAGAGGCCACTGGCTCAGAGTCGAGGCTGTTTTTATAGGGGGTTGCAGGGGAAGTTAGCAAGCAGAACTTACAGAAAAGAGAAAAAAATGTTGATGGTCAAAAGATGTTTGCAGATTGTCTTATAGATAGCTGTGTCCGGAACATCGGTTTCGGACAAACAAGGAGATGGGTAATTCACTTAGGAACTCTATGTTTGTTACAGATTTTATCTAGTGTCCCAGAACTAACAAGCACATTTTAACCATTAACTCACACTCGGTCACTATGTTGGGGCTTGAGTGGAGCTTTTATGATTACAGAGTTACGCAGTCCCACACACCTCTGCTGCAGAGACCACCAGGGCCAGAAGCAGTCAGTCTTCTCTAGTATTGGGCTCATCGTTGTGAGATGAAACTGGGGTTCATCGTTATGAGATGAATCCATGACTAGCTGGACTTGAAGTCTGGAAAAGATTGTTTTAAAATTTCTGGCTTCTTGTAATGCTGAGGGGAGCACAGAAAGACTGGGATAGACTGGAGTCCCGTGAGACAGTCTCTGTATTCTCATTCATATTCTCTCTGTCTGCCTCCCAGCCTCCTCCTGGCTCACTCTCTTGATGCCTTAAGGAAAATTTCTTTTGTATGTGTGGTTCCTTTTTTTTTTTTTTTTTTTGCTTGCTTTTCTTATTTCTTTTGTTTTGTGATGCTGAGGGTGGAACCCAGGGCCTCTTGCCTGCTAGGCCAGCACTCAACCACTGAACTCTATCCCCAGCCCCAGGAAGCTTCTAAAGACTGGAATCACTTGTGCAGTGGATGGTTTTTTAAAATGAGGTTTCATCTCCTTGTCAGTTTTTATGGCTTGTGTCTAGTTGTCTCCCCAAAGCCTCATGGGGTCATAGGTGCAGCTTTTCAGAGGTGGCTGGATCAAAAATGTGTGACATGGGATTGATTCATGGTGCGATGTTAGGATTAAGAGCACTAGGATTAAGGGTGTGAGTGCTACTCGCCCTAAGGACAGGTAGCCTGGATAAGATATAAAGGACCGAAAAAGGCTTGTCTCTTGTCATTCCCTTGCTTGCTTTTGCTGTCTTCTGCCTGGCATGAACTGTTTCTCCTCTGTGATACCCCTCTGCCACATCACCCTGCCTTGAAGCCAGTAAACTATGGATTGAAACCTCTATAAACTGTGAGCTAAATAAACCTTTCCTCTTGTTGGGGTTGGGGTTTTTTGTCTCAGCAGAAGAAAGTAGCTAATATATCACTCACGTTATATATGAATAAGATACATAGTATTTCTGACGCTTGACGGCTACCTGATAGGAGTGTTGGTAGACTTTGTTGCTGATCTCATCAAGGATTTTGAAACTAAAGAACTATTTGCTTTTTCTAAATGTCAGATTACAACAAGAACATTGCATAATATTATTAGGAAATACTGAAATTGCTTACTAGGTAGGTAAATTGATATTGCTTTCATTAAAACCTCAAAAACATTTTCTCCAGAGTAACTACAAAATATAAGTCTGCTGCTCTCAATTTATCTTACCTTTCTTAGCAGTGTGGCCTCTGGGCCATAGTCCTCTATTCAGTTTGACAGCCTCTGTGGAACTACTTTAATTCCTTTCTCTGTTCTGACTCCTTCCCAGCATGGTCTTCAGCAGAGAAGCCATCAGGAGACTTCTTGCCAGTAAGTGTCGATGCTACAGCAATGATGCACCTGATGACATGGTCCTAGGCATGTGCTTCAGTGGCTTGGGAATCCCTGTGACACACAGTCCCCTCTTCCATCAGGTGAGACAATGGTTTTTATTTCTGTCTTGGGGGTGAGGGAGAAATTTTCTTCTCACTTGAGTATTCTACTTAATTCTCTTTTCATATTTTGGAAATGATCTTAAAAACTATGTTGACTGGCTCAGGTGAACATTCTTAGCAGGTATTGTATCTTTCATACACATCATGAAGATGGAAGGCGAAAACATCTAGAACAACAAATGTTGCTGGACCAATGTACTTGCCTATGTAGAACCAGGGAAAAGGTTCTCTCTCTCCTCCCTCCTTCCCCCTCCTCTCCCCCTCATTCTTCCCCCTCCCTTCCTTCCTCTCTCTTGCTCTCTCTTCAGTTAAATTGTTGACATTTAAAAATTATTGAATGCTGTCTAGAAATATAAAGGACTAATCTAATATTGACCTACTTGCTGTCAAGTATGAGTAATTCTGCACTATCCTCAGGTTTTACACTGTTCATCTGACTTTTTTTTTTTCTGGCCCTTTTCTCCTTTGTTCACTATTAAACAAAGTGGTTAAAACCTATTACATTTCAATATGGTATCTGAATATGTTTTACAGGTTGTAGAAAAAAAGCAAAATAATGTTTACCAGGAGTGATTAGTATTTATTGCTTCACTATATGCATTTGGGGGTTGGAAAAAGAAATCTGTCTACATTATTTTTAGTAACGTTTTAAGAATCTATTCAGTGGATGTCCTTCTATTTTAAGAGTAATAGCAGATATATGTAAACTAAAAATAACTTTATACCTACACCCATCAAATGTACTCCTTCAAGAAATTGAAAGCTTTTGAAATTTTTATATAAATGCATGCATATTTTAAGTGCTCTTCCTTTTACTGAAAATGTAGCCTTCTTGCTTTATTTACAAATGCTATCATGCATAGCGCTACAGAACATTGAGCACGGCAGAAACACCGCTACTGAAAACAACTTGTACAAGGCAAGGAAAATATTTACATTATATTATCAAGAAAGCAGAATCCATTTCTATGACCTTGAAACAGTAACGGATAATAAAAATAGACCTTTAATGAAGAGAAATTAATGAGAAACCTCCTTCCTGGTTCCAGTCAGAAGGCACTTCTGGGTCTTTTAAGGACTTAAGAGGGCTTACCCATCTTAAACCTAGGTGTTGTGTTATGATGACTTAGAAAAGTAATATTCCTGTCACTTCTTCTCTTGCTTTATCTCATGTTTCATTCAGAAAAGGAAGGATAATTAAAACTGCTGGTGTATGAGGAAAGTAATTTAACAAGGTTAATGTGACAAGTCTTAGATTTTTATAGCAACCTTTTTCTCTTGGGAAAGAACACATTAGTAAATAAAATGATAAAGAGAAAAGAGAGAAAATAATTTAATCCTTGAGCAAAACTCCTTTGAAGGTAATTCAAAAAATTTAAAAAAATTGTTTGCCATTTCCTACACTTTAAAACTCTTTATTTCTCTAATCACACAATAAATTTTAAACCTTTCCAAAATCATAAAATATGTTTAAGTCCTGTCCTACCCAACACATAGTGCTGTTTCTTCCAATTCTTAATCCTTTTTTAGAGAATTTGAAGTAATTTGGATAGTACCTTTTATCTGTAATATTTGATCTTGAGCCCATGGTGTATTTGTTCATATTGACAGAGAAATATGAAGCAAAGAGATCATATCTAAAATTCTTGATGAATTAGAGGTTATTTGGAGATATCTCAGTGCCAACACTGCCCGGGCCACATTCTGCCAGATTTCAGTTAGTACATGTTATTGTGAAGTCATAGATCTAGAAAAATGTTCAATCCATCCCTTTCTGAAGAGGAAAGTGTCGGAACACATGATTTTCTCTTCTTCCAAAATTATATGCCACTAATGAGTGTGGCATTGTATAATGGTCAGTGAATTCTCTGCACAAAATATAGTTATCAAACTGGGCAAACTTGTCAAAATAACCATGGCAAGATTCTAGAAATGAAATACAGGCTAATTATAAATTGAGAAACACTTACTCCTGCAAAACTACTATCCTTTTGGGTAAGAACAGTGGAGGTTGAAGCCTTCTTGCCTGAAGCTACTGCTGTTCTTACCCCCCTGTATCTTTTCAGTTGATTAAAGAGCAGTTTTCCCACTTTGGGCCTGGCTGAAATAAACAGAACCTTTGCTGACCTCGGGAATGGACTTGATTTGGAAAACAAAGTGAAAACCTACAGATATATCAGCTAAAATTGTCAGTGTAGGTAAGAAAAAAACAAGAACAACCTATATCTTTACTGATCTGAGCTTGTAGTCTGTGTTAGGGTAGAAGAGAACAGTAAGTCCCAACTTACCAACATTCGAGTTGCAGACTTTTACAGATAGGAATGGACCTCATATTAGGAACATTAATAGATGTGAACAAATAGCCAAGGAAGCTCATGTGTCTGCCAGGCATTGTCACAGTTGTGCTGCTGGATGCTTACTGTACAGTGTGATAGTGCACAGTGGTACAGTGCTCAGTCAGAGCCCAAGAGTCCAGAAGCAAGAAGAAAAGCAGTGGTGATGAGGGGACTGCTAGGAAGCACAAAGCAATAACTATGGAAACATGCAGTGTAAGACTCACTTTGTCAGACACGCAAATGTTCCCCCAGAATGGAACTCGTCTGTAAATTGGGGAATTACTGTGTTAGACAGAAATAAAATGCTTAAAACCCTGAAAATGAGAGAATAATGACAAAAGTGTATAAGATCTCCATACTTTTCTAGCGATTGGAAAACTGTATGGGCATATGGGAGAATGGAAAATAAATCATGTTTGTGTCAATACATTATCCAAAATTACTAGTTTCTAGTAAATAATTCTAAGACATACAAAGAGATATATTCAAGAAAAAATTCAGTGAATAAAAACTTTGAGTCAGTTCAGACACTAGGCTTGATAAAGACTTCAAAGCACCAGTAAAATCATAATCACAGAATTAAAGGAAAATATGATATCATGACATCTAGGGACTTCTAGTAGAAAAATAGAAGCTATGAAAAAGAACTAATTGAGAAGTCTATAGTCTAAACATTGAATAAGTGAGATGAGAAAGTATCTAGATGGATTTAACAGTATAATTGAGATGATAGAAGAGAAAAAAAACTGAATTTGAAGAAAGATAAATAAAAATTACCAATCTAGAGGGAAGAGAGGAAAAAGACTGTATAAAAAAAAATAAACAGAGCCCCAGAGATGTGATAAAACACAGTGTTCCAACGTACATTTAATGGATGTCCGATGTCCTGGAAAGAGAGGGTTTAGAGAATGGGACAAAAATATTTCTTGAGGGGCCTGGGGATTTAGCTCAGTGGTTCTGCTGCCTGCCTTGCAAGTGCAGAGTCCTGAGTTTGATCCCCGGTATCCCCCCTCCAAATGCTTCTTGAAGACGTAAAAGTTGAAACTTCCTAAATGTAGTGCAGAACAATCTGTGGATCCAAGAAGCTCACCAAATTTCAAGTATGAAAAAACTCACATCTGGATATGTTCAAAGTGTTGAAAGACCAAGATAAACTGAAAATCATAAAAGCAACAAAAATATAATAATCATGAAAAGGGTAAAAACATGATTAGTGGATGATTTCTGAGTAGAAGTAATGGATGCCAGAAGGCAGAATGAAAAATAAAAAACTTAACCAGTAATTTTATATCCACTAAAACTAATCTTCCAAATGGAACTAGAATGAAGTTATTCTTGGGTAACCAAAAAGAGGATTCTTTGCTAGTAGACCTTATTTACAAGAAAAACTGAAAAAAAGTCCTTCAGGCTAAAAGGAAATGGTATCAAATCGTAATGGGAATGTATAGGAAAGAATGAAGAACATTTAAAAGGGTTTTGTTGCTAAGTGGGAAAGACTGTGTGTGTGTGTGTATGTGTTTGTGTGCACGCACATGTGTATGTGCATATGAGTAAGTGCAGGGGAAAGAATTCAAGTTAATGTGTAGCAGTATTCATTTTTAATTTTTATCCTCAGCCCTTTTTATTATTTGGAGACAGGGTCTCACTATAGTTGTTAAGTTGCCCCGGCTGGGCTTGAACTTGTGACCCTCCTGCCTCAGCCTCCCTGAGTGCTGGGACTACAGATGTGCTGCCACACCTGGCCCCTCTATGTCTGTTTTTTTTCTGGTGCCCAGGTTTGAACCTAGGGACTTACACTGAGCTACATCACCAGCCCATTTTTATTTTTGAGGTAGGGTCTCGCTAAGTTGCCCAGGCTGGGCTCAAATCTGTAGTCTTCCTACCTCAGCCTTCTAGAGTGCTAGGCCCACAGGCATGCACCACCACACCTGGCTTCCTTCATGTTTTTTGATGGCTTGATAGCTCATTCTTTTTGTAATTAAGTCTGTATTAACTTGGTATGTTAAAGAAGCATACTATTATCTCTAAAACAACCTGTAAGAAAGCAACTTTCAAAATATAGCCAAAAAGGGGCTGGGGATTTAGCTCAGTGGTTCTGCCACCTGCCTCGCAAGTGCAAGGTCCCGAGTTCAATCCCCGGTACCCCCCCAAACTATGATTTTTTTTTGGATATATATATATATATATCCAAAAAAAATCAATCAAAGGCTTCACATGTCCATAAAACATTTTGTTTAGCATAAGTAAGGTAATAAAAGAGGAACTGAGGAACAAAAACTGCATGAAATACATAGAAAGCAAATGACAACTGATGAAACCTCAACTATATCAATTATATTAAATGTGAACAGACTAAACAGTCAAAGGCAGCAATTGTCAGATTCATCAGTTCACCTTAGATTCATTGTTACAAATATATGTAAAAGGATGGGAAAGGATGTTTTGTAAACAATCATAGGAGAGCTTGAGTGGCTATATTAATATTGTGGGCTGTAAAGACAGAAATACTACTAAGGAGAAAAAGGGACATTTCATAACAGAAGACCAGCACTTTAAAAGGCATAAGAGATATAAATATATAGATGCACCTAATGACAGCTCTTCAGAATATCTAAAGTATAGGCCATTATGTTGAACTTAAAGGAGAAGTAGACAGATAACTACTTGACCCACCTGACATATATAGAATATTTCATCTGACAATTTAATACACATTCTTTTCAATTATATAGGAATAGTCTCCAGGATAGATCATATGTTGGTCATAAAATAACTCTCAATACATTTATAAGGATTGACACTCTATAAAGCATATTCTTCTACAAAATTAGAAATAAAAAACAAATTAGGGGAATTCCAAGTATTTGGAACTTAACATATTTCTAAATAGCTGATAGATCTAAAAAGAAATTAAAGGGAAAATTAGAAAATACCTTGAACTGAACAAAGATGAAAATACAACATATCAAAATCTTGAGTACAGCTACCAGTGATTAGAAAAAACAAAGATTAAATCAGTAATCTTAAGTCTCTACATTGAGAAGCAGACAAATAATATTAAAGCAAACCTGAACAAAATGGAATAAAAGAAATATTAAAGAGTAGAGCAAGAATCAATGAACTAGGAATCAGAAAATCCTAGAGACAATCAGTAAAACCAAAAGGTAGTTATTTTGAAAAGATGAATTAAATTGGTAATGTTTAGCTAGGTTGATCAAGAAAAAAGAGAGATGACACAAATTGCCAAAATCAGGAATGAAAGAGAGGACATTATTACTCTAGTGCAATTGTGTTAACATATTAGATGATTTAAATGAAGTGGAAAATTTCCAGAATCGTAAATGTTAGCAAAACTGTCTCAAGAAGAAATGAAAAATCTATTTAAACCTATATCCATAGAAGAAATTGAATTATAAAATGCTTTTCAACTTATTTTAAAAGATCAATAGACACCTGTTATGTCAAAGATTCATATTATCTCGAGAGCAAGTACTAGGAAATTAATTTTAAAAATACATCTGAAGTGTTAGAAAAGGTATTAAAATGATACATTGCAAAAATAAATTACAAGCCAGTATCATTCTTAAATCTAGATGCAAAAATCCTTAAAAATATTAGTAAGCTGAACCCACCAATATTATCAATTAATTAAGGAAATCTAGCAAAGTACTATCTGCCACAACCAACTGGCCTTCATCTCAGGAATACAAAGTTGGTTTAACACCCAGAATTAATTATTATAATACATCAGTGACTAGGTAAAGAGTAAAAACCACATGATTATTTTAATGGACCCAGAAAAAGTGACAAAACCTAATACTCCTCTATGATAGAAACATAAAATGTAACTCAGAAAAATAGAAGTGAGCTTCCTTAATGTATTAAGAGAATCTGCAAAACAACAAAATTGGGAACAAAGGTAGGCATGTCCAGTCTCAACACTTTTTGTTTGTTTTGGTGCTGGTGATTGAATCTGGGGCCTCACATAGGGTATGCACAAACTCTACACTGAATTACACCCCAATCTCACCAGTTCTATTCACTACTATATCAGACACTCTAACCAATGCAATAAAGCAAGAAAAAGAAATATAAGGATAGAGATTGGAAAAGAGGGAGTAAAAATGTCTTTTTTGCACAGAAAACATGATCTTAGATTACAAAAAAAGCCAAAGAATCTACAAAAAACAAATGGAATAAGCAAGTTCAGTGAGAGTCAGGATACTTAGTCAGTATACAAAAACAACTATTTTTTAGCAACAAGAAATCAGAATGTTTTATTCAAAATAGCTAATTAAAGAATAAAATACTTAATACATTTTCAATAGAAAAGTTACATTTACACTGGAATCACAAAATATTGCTGAGGGAAATAAAGATCTAAATCCATAGTGGCAAACTTTTTAGAGCTTTCAGTGATACAGCCTGCTGCAGCACATGTGCCATAGGTTTGGCACTACCGATCTAAATAGATATATAGCATAGTTATGGAATTCAGGAGTCAGTATTTCTATAATGACAACTTTCCGTGTTGATTTTTATTTTATTTATGTTTTGTTTTGAGATGGGGTTTTGCTATGTATTCCAGGCTGGCCTCGAAATCAGTATGTACTACAGGCTGGCCTCAAACTCACATGATCTTCCTGCCTTAGCCTCCTGAGTGCTGGGATTATAGGTATGGAACATTGGCCCCTATTGATTTTTAGTTAAATTTACAATGAATTACTTTTATTAATTTTATTCTGAATGCACACATTCAGTGTTCTGGATTAGAGATAGTTTTTTAAAATTAAGTATCTCACAATAAGCACACACACACACACACACACACACACACACACACACACACACACCCCGCTTTGTCCCAGTTTTTGCTTCCAGGGCAGTATGAGAATCAGATCAGTTGTCCTGCATAAGTAGCCATACACCCCATAGATGAGGAACAAGAAGAAAATTTTTTTCTCTGCTTAGAACAATGAAAGAGACTCAGCTTTATTTCCCCTCCTGAAAAGGTTTCCCCCTCACCCACTTAGTATGGAAATAAAAACATTACTGAGGCCTTAGTCTTTCTTGAAATGTGACTGTATTCCTAGAGTGATAGTATTCAGGTCTTTCTGGGACCTTGAAGTTTAATCCAGGGACCTAGCCCAGAAATATAATGATTGGTGAATCTTCCTGCAAAATAAAAGAAGTTTTACTTTTATTTTACGTCAGAGTACATTTGTGCATGTTTCTTAATGATAAAACATCTGAAAGTGTTTTGTTAGGTGATTTTGTTGTGTGAACATCATATAGTGCACTTACACAGACTGAAAATTAACTAGACATATGATGCTAGATCTAATTCTCATTAAATATGAGGATGTTTCCAGTAGGCTTAGGCCTTTTTACAGGAAGGCAGACCTTCAAGGAAAGTTTATGTGCCCCCTCTATAAATTGGGCTACACATTCATTGCAGTCTATATTAAAATCATAAGATTTTTTGTAGAAATCAACAAGCGCATTCTAAAATTTATGTAGAAATATAGAATATTTTTAAAAGGAGATCAGAATTGGGGAATTTGTACTAGTTGATTGAAAAACTCACTCTAAAACTGCAATAAAAGAGACAATGTAAAATTGATATAAAGATAAACATGTATCAGTGGAATAGGACATATTCTAAAAGTAAACCTCCCCATTTATGATAAACCGATTTCTATCAGAAGTGGTGATCCAGTGCAGTGGAGGTAAAGAGAAAAATGATTCTGAAGCAATTGTTAATCCACTTACTAAAAGGGAATTTGGAACTTTTACTTATTTACTTATTAGACGCTATATAGATTTCTTGGTGTTACAGATGTTTCTGTGGATTGATTTCACTTTTCTAGGTTTGTCTTATTCTTTTCCATGACCTCATGTATGGAAATGACCTCTTGATTGTAATGCTTAACAAGCCAGTTCTTCACATGCATACATGGGCAGCTGAGATGCAGTTAATCACACCTGGAATTTGCAATAATAGAAGGAAAAAAATTAGGGACTTTTTTCCTTTTACATGCATTTATATCTCTAGCATTTCATTTTCATAATGTGAAAAACAAACAAAATTTATTTCCATTGCCTTTACTTCTTTCTTCTGGGACCACTGTGGAACTATTCGAGAACTGAATTGACAGTATGTTTTTCTCCTTGGTTTCCTTTCCTGCAAGTAAACTCTCAGAGGACCTTATGAATAAACATTATATAATATATGAGTTCTTTCACCTAATATTCAAAATTTTCCCAATTTAATTAGACTGTATTCCAGTGTGTATCCTTTATCTAGCTTGCTATTTTTCCTTTTAAAATTCCCTTCTTGTGAGCACTTAGAATTTTTAAAAGACAATAAAATTGCAATTGTGAGAATTCTCCACGTATGCTATTTTGAACTTTTCCCCACAGATATTGTTTGAACACTCATCCGAGCAGTACATTTATGCTTCTGAGTGAGGTGAGGGTGATTGAGACCTCATTGGGTGCTCTGAGGTGCCAGTGCAGTGGTCTGCACACAGACAGTGGTGTCCTGGTGGGACACTGGAGGACAGCTGGACACCTATCCTGTCCCCATTCCAACATGTGCTACTTGTGTTATGTCTCTGAGCTCCAGTTTTCTCATACCAATAAATTCTGTCCATCTTGCTAGATTGTTTCAAGGATTAAATAAGATGAAATTTAAAGAAGGTATTCCAAATACCATTTATGATAGTTTAAGCATTCATATAAAAATGGAAGCAGACTATAATAAAATACAACCCTGGAGAATTTTTTAAATGTATTATATCTAGTTTTAATTGTCAAGACAATTTTAGTATTGATAACTCAGAGTTACTATATAAAACAGATGGGATGTATAAATTTATGAACAAATTAAGAACATTGAGAGAAGATGACTGCTTTTTGTAGACCAAACAAAATTATATCTGGTTTCAATTTTCCTTCAAGTGCTGTAGGTTATATTTTTAATCTCAACATTTCAGGGTCTACTTACATTGTTTCATTTTCTAAGTTCAAGAGAATTTTGAAATGTTGATAATACAAAAAAACGTTTTAGACCATCTTGCAAGCTGTTTCAGGTTATTCACGTTTCTGGAACCAGAGCTACTTTACCTTTCTCTGGTGAACTCTATGTTTTGTCTTTTTTGAAAAACATCGCCTCATTATGGTAGAGCTGTAGATAGGCAGGGAGACCCTGAGAACTCCTTGCTTCAGTCACCCACATAAAACATGTGTGACAGAATTTCTTCAGAGGGACTAGGGAAATATGTAATTTTTCTGCTTTTTTTTCAGAAGTTGTAGTACTAATTTAATGACTTACCAAGTAAAACTTTTTATATTTATGACCATGCTTGAGGAATCTCTCAGAGGCGAGATTCTGGGGCACAGAAGCAAACAGCAAAGCATTTGGGATATTAAAGTAATTGGAGACACAAAAGCATGGACCCTGGATTAGAGGAAAAGTAGTAGAAAAAATTTCCCTTCTTGTTTTTTAGATTCCCGAAACCACTACCAAATACTGAGGCAAAACAGTTGCTTTACAAATTCAAATGTTATTCTGAAACAATCACTTTTGATCATCAAGAGAGCATAATTTTCTATTCTTTGTGCAGGCCCGGCCAGTGGATTACCCTAAGGATTACCTTTCTCATCAAGTTCCCATATCATTCCACAAACACTGGAACATTGATCCAGTGAAGGTGTATTTCACGTGGTTGGCACCCAGGAAGGAAGACAAAGCTGCCCAGCATATCCAAGAAGGTGTTAGGGCAGAGTTGTAAGGCACGGTGGCCTGTGAGCAGTTTGGGGAAGGCACCAACGTGGGGACTTGGCCTCGTTGCACTGTGATGCCCACTTACACTGCTTGTAGATTCCACATGGCATCAGACACTTCCTGACTCCAAGTGGAAATAATGTAAATGGCATTTTTTTATATGGGAAGAAAAGGAGTCATAGGGTAAAATAATTTTTTTTCTGGGAAAAATCACTTGCTTTTGACTTACACAGTTATTGTAATACAGTGATTACTGTGCATCTTTCCAGCTGTGTAATACAGCAGCTTTATTACTGTCACAGGAAAATAAATGATACCAGAAGTTCCTTTTCTCTTCTCTCTCTTCATTATGGTGAGTTTCATTTGGGCATAAATTAGAGAAGTGACTATTTTCCCTAAATAAAGAAGAGTGAATGTCTGTTGTCATGGATTTTGCCAAGGCATGAACTTTTAAACCATATTATCGATGATGAAATTTGGTTCCTGGGAACTCAGTAGGAAAGATGTTGTGTTGAGGGTCATTCATAAAACATTATAAAAGTCTATGAAATCCCCCGTAGTCTACATAGTCATGGTTGTTACATTTTATCTGTTCTTTTGCTGTTTGTGCCTCATAAAAAGAGAACAAGAGGTCTGCTGGAGCTTCCTATTTGTTTTGAAATTCATCTGGATGCCATTTCTCCCTGAAGCTCCATCTTTATGGCCACTGACAAGGAAGGTTACTGGATGCCGCCAGACAACAGTGTACTCAGTCTTGAAAAACAATGTTGATGTGTTTCATTCAACTCAGCAAGCTCCACGTGAGTTTCAGGAAGTGAACTGTATTTGAACATGGTGTTTTACTTTTGTCTTTCTTTAAATGTTACTTATCTTCTGACTCATAATAGATACCCCCAACCCCAATGAAGAAACCCTTGTAGAAGGACACACAATGATCTTGCAGTTCCTCTGGCTTTTTAAAGACTGGCATTTGAACATAGTATTCTGAATTTTCAAATCATATCTTTTAATATATAGTAATTTAACACAGTCATATTGATGTATAAAAATGACTATTTTAATGTTTTAATGATATAATTCAGTTTTGTAAAGGTGTTTGCCTAAGATTTGATTTTAATATGCAGTAAGCTAATTTTGGTATAGTAAAATACTTTCTTCTTTTCCTCTTTTTTTTAAAATAAAAACTACTGTTCATTAACTTTGCTTATAATGCTTTTTGTAGCTAAGCACAGGGTATTAAGCCGTACCACCAAAAGCACCTGTGTGTATGTTGTTTTTTGACAATATATTTTCCATGTAGCTTAGACCTGACTCATGCAAAATGATGCAATAGTATTTTTCCATATTATCAAGTACCAGGATGAGCGTGCTACAACTGAATGCACTGGATTCAGTTTGTGAAAATGGATTATGACATTCATCTGAGGAATGGGTCAAGGACTATCAACTAGACGAGAGCCACCAGAAGGATTTCCAAGCCCCATGAAGCTGCTCTGATGGCGGCAGCATCATTGCCATCATAGCTGGGACTCTCTTTCTTGGTGCCATTGTAGTCATCTTCTTGTTCTCTACTCCCAGAGGTCCCTGGCTGCCTACAGCAGTAGAGGAGCCTTTAGTTCTTCCTGCCCCTGCAGGAACTGTTCTAACCCAGAGACGTTTCATTTGATGGGATTGAACCCGATATGTCAAGCTTTCAACTGTGTAATGATCAGTGCCTTCTATTGCTACTGGAGATCCTCCTCTGGTAACTACGTGTTTTATTAATTATGTTTACTTGTTTGAACTATGTAATTCTAACCATGAATAAAACATCTTTTCCTAAGTTTCTGATTTCTCAAATGTTATACTTGTTAGTCCAGACTGGCATGGGGGTAGGGAAGGGCATGAAGGAAAGGAATTAATGAAAACAGGGGGAAAAGTTTGCAAATCAGTTAATACAGTCTTAAGAAAAAAATTAATAAAAAGCTATACTTTTTGAAAGAAAACCAACAGAAGTTGAAAATAGAAAGTCTATAAAGTCATAATGTTTTAAAAAATGTTAGAGATGCTATTTGAGAACTGATTCCCATACAGTTCATATCTAAAGAACTCAATTTTAAGGCTGAACTTTCCAGGTCAGAATACTGGCCTCTTCATATTTCCTTTGCTTCTTAAATAGAGATTTCCTTCCAAAGGCTATTTTAATCCTAAGGGTAGCATCAAGGATTTATCTCTGGAATAACTGAAAGGTCATTTTTACTTTTAAGCTATTTCTGATGATATAGTCAAATCAAGTTGGCTAGTTGGAGTTTTACATGTTGCAGCTAAATCAGAAATTCAGACCAAAAATAACCTTTATAGAAAGAAAGTTTGGGAACATAAAATAATAGCATGCTAGGTTATGGGTAATGCTGAGCATGGGCATGTAAATATCAGTGCTCTCAGCATTTCCTAATGCATTGGAAACCCTTAGTGGTTCCACATCCATATCCACTATAATTTCTTATGTTTCCTTAGAAATTAACAACATGGTAGGCATTTGTGAGTACTTCTTTTGTCTTCCATTTGTAATCAGAGGTGTAATTCCCGTGAAATAAAATGAAATCAATCAATAGATTGAGCAAGTGATCATCAAACACTATGTGCCAGAAGACATTCCAGCCTCCCCTTTGTCCCATTCTCCACTTTATCCCTGATATCTTTGAATGCTATTATTTTATGTCCTCAAGTATATTATAAACATATCATCTGCAAAATGTCCTCTCTTCCTATCTACAGCATAAAGTGAAGGCTTGCTTTCTGTTGCTAATTTAGCTTATATTTTCATTTTACAGACACTGATGATCAAAGGAGTAGAAGTAGGTACAGGAGAAGGGACATTAATGAACAAGGTGGTTTCTGATAATGATCTCCCTACAAGGACACTAAGAACAGAATACTGTGATAATGAGAGCTGGGCAGGGTTGGGGACTACTTTGGAGGGAGTAGTTAGAGTGCTATCTAAGAAGGTAATGGAAGAGAGCCTGAGTGAATAAATGAATCGGGATCACAGAGATGGATGGCAGAGTGTCCTAGACAAGGAGAACAGCCATGATGAAGCTTCAACTTGGTAACAGGCTTGGATGTCTGAGAAAAGAAAGTCTGTGTGATTATTGCTTAGTTATCATTGTTATGAGAGATCCAAGTAATGCCCTACAAGCAGTTGAATGTGGAAGTCTGGAACTCAGTGAAGTCAAGGCTGGAATTTTGGAAAGCATCAGCATTTTAAAGGTTTTGATAACTACAAGACTGGACATGATGAGCTGACTAGAAGAACAGCCTGTTCCAGGGAGACAAATCAGGGAGGTCTGAGGGACCCCAGAAGTACAGTGTAAGGGAAAGTGCTTTGAGAAGCAAATGATCCACAGAGAAGTGACTGTGATTCAGTGACCTGGAACTGACAAGACCACTCCCATTGAGTGGAGCAGAACGGGGAGCAAAAACTGTCTTAGCTACAGTTAATTCTGTTTAACTATTTAAATTATGAGTTACTTTTAAATACAGTGGAAGGTGTGTGGGGGAACATGGGCCTAGGGAGTTTGTGTTTTATGATTGAAGATTCTGTGACTACCTATGGGTGATGAGACTGATCAAGTAAGAAGGAGGGCTACATTGATAGTGTTAGTCAAGCGAGCTGAACCCACAGCACAATTCAGGGATCTACTTTTCTAGAGAATCCACTATGAAATGAGGGAAGAGGGTAGGCACCGATGTTGAAAGGTTTTTAGATTTTGCTGAAATGGACATGTGGGTTTTTGCAACTGATCATTGCTAATAAGTGTGAGACAGTGTTATCTGTTAGAAGTGTCTGATTTTTATGAATGCTTGCTTTTATGGAGAACAGCATGAATTATAATAATGACTAGGACAGCTGCTTATATAGTGCTTACTGGGCACTATTCTAAATGTTTCTCACATTCTTATTTAATCACCATAATCCTTTGAAGCCAGCATTATTGCTTTTCCCAAATTACATTGCAGGTAAGTGAAACATGCAGTGGTTCGGTTACCAGCTCAAAGTTATATATCCAGTAATGGGCAAGCTGATTATTTTTCTTTTTTTATTATTTTATTTTTTACTTTTATTAGTAAATGTTTGCAGTACATAATGATTCCTTCCACTGTAGGGAATTGGTACATAATACATTTCTTTTTCCCCCTTTTCTCTATTCCCTTTGTGTTTTTTCAGCGTCAGATTATTTTTATAGGACCTTATAAAGTTAATTACCATATATACAGATTACAAACCAGACTAATAGGCCAAAGGACATATGACACATATAGGACAATTGTATTAAATCAAGGTACACTTTTAGATATATTATCTGCACTGGATTACAATATCTTTTTTCTCTCTTATCATTTCATAGTTTATATCTAAATCTAGATATATATTGAATTTGTCATATAAGAGAAACCATATAATATTTGAGCTTGTGTGTCTGAGTTACCCAGACATTTTGACTCCAGAGCCTATTCACTTAATCCCTCTGATGTTTCACCACTACCAAGGATATGTTGTTGCCTCCCAGACTGAATATGTATCTAGTGCTAAATGTCAGCATATCTAAGATGATTAAGAATCCAAGAGTTAACTATGCAGTGACTGTATAGATTAGGGATTACAGAGCAAAATATTATTTATCAAATAAATTATAGAAGTCATATGTCTTGGGATATTTTAAAAGAAACCTGTTCCAAAGATTGAGTTTTAAATAGTTATTCTACCACTTTTGAAAAGAATATATGCCCTTGGACTTGACATTTCTATTGAGGCATGCATCCTACTGAACTCTTAGATTCATGCATCAAGAAGCAGGCACAGGGCTGGGGATTCAGCTCAGTGGTTCTGCCGCCTGCCTTGTAAGTGCAAGATCCTGAGTTTGATCCCCGGTACCAAAAAAAACAAAAACAAAAACAAAAACAGGCACAAGTGTTCACAGTAGCATCACTTCGTCAGAGCTGAAAGCTGGAACCAAACTATGTGTTCATTGCTTGAAGAATAGACAAATTGTAACATGTTTATAAAATACTTATGTTGTATATCTCTGTCTTTGCAGTGCAGTAATTAATAGAAATGACTTACTAAATGAGACGTCTCAATGTTGAGAGAGCACAAGAACAAGACTTATAGTAGGATTTCAGTTATATAATTTTAAATCATACAAAATGAAAAAACATATATAATATCTTTTTTAAAAATAAAGAAAAATTAGAGATGAACTGGAGAATTTATATTAATACATACACGTTTACAATACATAATGTTTACATTCATCTCAGGTGGTATTTAATTACATGCATTTAATATATCCTAATTATTTTTATTCTCCTTTCCTTCTTTCTCCTTCCATCTCTAGATCCTTTCCCCGTTTTTTTAAACTCATGTTTGCAATACATAATGATCGACAGATCTTCATTCTTTTTCTGTCCCCTTCCGCCCCCTTTCCCTTACCCTTCATCTCTTAGCCCCCTTCCCATTTGCAAAAGATCTATCTTTTATTTTGCTCTTTATTTATACTTTTTTCTTTTGTTCTTTTATTGGCACATTTTAGGTATACAATTCCTTTACATTTATCATTGGGTGATTGAACCTGTACATGATGTACCTTGGTTCTTATTTTTTTTTTCCCCCATTACCTGTGCGCCCTTCACCTCCTCCACCCTTCCCTATTTACATAGATTTCCATTTTTTTTTCTTTTCTCATAGTTTTTCCTTTCCTTCTTTTCCTTTCCCCTTCCCCTCCCTTCACTCCTTCGTCTTTGGACCTTTTTTCCTATTTCAAATTATCAGTTATTCATTTTAATCATTTTAACCCTTGTTTACACTATCAGTTTCTCACACTAGAGAAACTA